>PNEQ01108424.1:0-110474 GCA_003012365.1 Medauroidea extradentata
ACGTAAGCGAATAAGTCAGACTATAACGTCACCGCGACTGCCAGTTAAATATTACCGTATTGTTACAATATACATTAGTTTCAGCTCGCAGTATGAGAAAGGGAATACGCAAATATTGAATATTAACATTTTGATATAATATAGGTAACGGTTTTTGTCTGATTATTGGAAAATTTGTGCACTTTCGTAACTTCGTTACAGTGTTTTACAAATACTTTTCTATCTTCATGTTTGAATAATATAAATGGACATGTGTCACTTTTACATTTACTAAATGATTTGTGCGATGCACTGGTTCAGCCAATATACAGTGTCCGGTCGCTTGAGGAATGTGTGGACGGGTGAAGCTCCAATCCTACAACACAACCTGTGCCCAGCGCAGTTAGAGCGCACCGCTATTCCTTGTTCTGCAGGTTGCCTAGATGCCAGGCTCCCGCTTGCACACAGCCGATGATTGCCGAAGTGGACTTTGATTATTTCAGTGGCCCAATTTTTGTGTCCATGACTGTACATTCCTCGGGTGACCAGTACTATCTCGCGTCTTGAACGTGCCTGTTTCACGCAGTCTCTGGGTGACAGTTGTGAAGGTCGTGTGATGAGGTTGCCTCCGCGCTGAGAATCGCCCGTAATACAATTTATTGTGCCTTGTTGGGAAGGTTACTACAACTAAGATAACAAGGGGTCGGAGGGGAGGGACGCACGACTCACACCAATGTTATTGTAGCAACCTACTACACGATGCAGTTTAGGATTCTCAGTTGTCACAATCCAACTGCCCACACGTCACTCCAGTGTGAGACACAGTCATTCCTGGTTGCATACTTGGTAGGCAATAGCGCATCTCTGTAAAATAAAACATTTAATGATTGCCCTAAAAGGACAGGCGTTAGGCAGATTTAGCCAAAGACGTTTATTTTCTTAATTTCCCGCTATTTAAATATGTTTGATCAAAAATTGCAACATTAAAAAAAAAAAAAAAATAAATAATAAGGGTAGTGCTACCGCCTGTCAACGTGGTTGAGGTGCGTTAAATGTTCAAATCCTGCACACTACAAATGCTTTCGGTAAAACTATTTAATAACAAGAAATTTGTTTCTGCCGAGCAAGTAATTTCCTAAATATTATAAAAATATTTTCATATTTTATTAAACTTTAGAAGCGTCTGTAGCGCTTCCAATGTGAGGTGGACCATGCCTGCATCAAACACCTGTTAAAGTTTTTCAGTATGTTTTAGGTACACACATATATATATATATGTATATATATATGAGTTTGTTATTAAACTATTAATACCCACGATTATTTTTCTATTTATCACAGGGCGCACTGACTTTACCATTCATGAATAGCGAGAGCTGTCCTTAAATATTTCTTCATAATCACCGTCGTTTTAAAAAGGTCGCGATTTGAACACTTAGAATACAGTTTTTAACTCTGTTATGTCAACGGTCTCTGAAATAAAACTTAAATTGTAACGAATAATTAAAAAATGTGTGCCATCATCGTGAGGCGACAAAGGACTCAAACCGATCTTCACGCCTTGACATAATCAAGAGGTTAACTGTTCTCAGCTATATTAACTTTTGCATCCGGTACTAGTTAAGTCTAAACTCTGCAGCGCGTGTAAGTTTTTCAAAGACTTCCGTGGACCCAGTACTCCAGAAATCCTCATTGGTTGGTGACTTCTACAAAGAATTAAACTCCCTACAGTCACCACGTCAGTAAAATGAAGAACTAGGACAGCCGAACCTCCTAGTGAATTTGAGTCGATATTATATTTTATAGTATATTCACCCACACAACTTTACATTTATTGAAATTGGATATGAATACCCCGATGAAAAATCGTAATGTTACAAATTAAACTGAGAAACATGCTAACCAAGTACGCATCTCTACTGTAGTAGGCTGATATAATGTTTAGAATGCTGAACTGGTCTGGAATCATTTACCCTTAGAATCGGTGTAGTTCAAAGCCAGATTTTTTGGATTATTCTTTAATTCCAGATAGGTTACCAACTCACGTCCTCCTCTTGCGGAGAAAAAATTCTTTCTTCGCGATGCTGGCAAATGATAAACCAAATACTGCATTATAAGTTAGTATAATAATTCTAAATAATTTATACCTACGAGCACTGTTTTAAGACTACATTGTTAAAGTGACCTGATACTAGAAGCAAAGTTTCCAAGCATGTTTTGGATGATTTATAAGTGCAGATCCTTCGAACAGAAATTTTCATATCACTTCAATATTTTGCAAAGTTTGACAGAAAATATAAGTAGGGAAGACTTTTCGACTAGATCCCTGAATTGTGAGATTGTCGCTATGTGTAAAATCGGGCGCTGGGCGAAAATATGTAGTTTAAGTGACTGTATTGCTTGCTTCTTTCTACCACATTGCTGTTGGCCGGCGTGATTTGTCTGAGTACTTGGGTTTGTTCAACTTTTCGCATTTTGCCACTTCCATATTGTATGATCTAATTTCATTCACTACTCCAGGTCTAGGCGTGTTCTTTTCATCTGTACATTGTTGCGATACGATTTTGGTCCTCCCTGCACATATGAGGTAACAGGACGGCCACCGTAGCCGAATAAAGGCAGACTTCTCGACACAACCAGAAATGAACACACGTTCGCCCTATCAGTATAAGGGTAAACTATCTGACAAGATATAATTCATTAGTTAGGAGAAGTTCTCCTTTAAATCGCTGCGGCAGATCTTGAACCCTCCCGTCTACCAACCAGAGTGAGGCTGAATCCATTTACAGCCAAATTTGTGGGCCCGACGTCCACCCAATCTCTACCAAAGCCAATCGGGCCAAGGGTTTTCTCGGGGATCACCCGTTTCCTCCGCGCTTTCATTTCGGTGCTGCTCCATACTCACGTCATGTCACCCCTCACCAGCGCTAAAGACCTCGTTGTTAAGCGCTGACCAAAATCTCTCACTCACTCACTCTACCAAAGCCGTCAGGGGTCTTATAAGTGGTAGACCATACCACAGCCGTATCATCGACAGCCTAAATGATTCATGTACCTTCTAAACACCTCAGAGAAGTCCCTTACGTAGTCGAAATATCCGCAACAGGCAGAGGTTCGTGGAGTGACCGGGTGGCCTTATGCTCACTACTTGCTGGATGTGATTTGTTTTCCACCGTGTGTATGATATTCCCATGTGCAGCACAAATAACCGTGGGCAAAAGTAGCGAGGTAGATAAATATCGATGATATTACACCCAGCAAATTATGTTATTCAGGTTGTTTGGTATTTTCACATCTGACATGCTTCTGGTTTATATACATAGCAGCAGCTGTCACAACTGGGTTAGACGCCAGCTCGTCGAAGGTTGGTTCTCACGAGACGACTACGATGTATGATCTCAATTTTACCACGTGGTTGGCGTGTCAGAAGTTTGGAAACGCGTGAGCGCTTAGTGACTGATTCATATATGTGCGCGTGGGTTGTTTCACCGCCTGTGTGTAAAACACATGGATGCAGTGCATTCTTCCAGCCTGTAATGCGCTCCTGTGAGACTTTAAGCAGTGGCCTTGTCATTTCATGGCGTAAAAATAAAAACAAATGTATGCTGAACTCAAAGTAAACACCTTATTAATGTTCTACGGAATAATTTTTACGTCCAAAACGACAGTGAATATGTGAGTTTTAGCTATCTGATCTAGAAAATATCTCCTTAAAAATTATAATGATATTTAAATGATAATATAGTCGTATCACGGTAACTTCAGGAATTTACGAATCCCTGATGAGATTTGAGGTATTGACTACGCATTCTTTTGCGAAATAATAAACTACCATGTGTTAAGCCAAGTGTACATGAGTTATAAAGTTATAGTTACATCTGACCCTGTCACGAGTGAGCGAAGAGGTTTCGGCTAGCATTTAGCATGAGGTTTCAGTACTGTTGATGGAGCAGGGGGAGAATATGGGGTAATTATGGGGCAGCGCTGGATTGGAAGGGCGGAAGAAAGGGGAGCTCCTAGAGAAAATCCCACAACCAACGGCACTATTACATGGAGAAATCCGGATATAATCTTAATTGCCTCAGTCGGAGACGAGCGTCCTAACCGCTACAGCAACCGCGATTCCTGATCCCTTCATGAATATGACAGGGTGGATTAAGGCCTCGCTCTTTAGTTTTGCAGTGGTTTCGTAAATATTTTGACGCAAATTAATACAGACCGTATATAAAAAATTAATTCTGGCAGTTTTAACACATACATCATAGTGTGTATCTGAATTTTTCTGTTGCAATGCACCAAACGGATTTTTAGATTTTTGACCCTGAAATATCACATATTTTGTTGTCGAAACAAGACAAAATGTAGGAAAATTATTTTTTTTGTAAGCAAACGGTACATTATTATTATTATTATTGAAAAAACGCACTGGCAAAATTGTGTAACGTATGACTGTACACAGTGTAAAATTTTTTTCAGAGCATTTGGTTACAAAAAATTTGAGTTATTTGCAATTGTTTGAAATAAATTAATGATCATGGCCTTAAACACTATGGAAGAATTTTAAATGAATTATTTAAAATGGCTAACTATTACAAGTAAAACACATCTATTATCTACATAAACAAATTAAAAACTTGTGAAGTGGCCAACTAAAAATGTACAGTAATACACATATTTAAATACAAGTAACAATTTCTGACATGAACAGGCCGTGAAGGGGATGGAATAGGAATGTGTTCGTACTGTCTTACACTAAACCCGCCCTTGTCAGTTCAGGGTAGTTATCTAAAAGTGAAGATGGTACTAAGCTGGAGGAGCTCTTGCCATATTGATTTCATTTGTCTTTATTCGTTACTAATTTCTAAAGTTTAACTTTGCAAATGAAAGCTAGTAGCATCTCAAATAGAGATGTCTTCATACATTCTCATATTTTCTAATGCTAGATTATTAAACTGCAATTAATTGTTCATTCAGTTTATGATTATAGACGTGTCAATAGTAATAGCAAAATAAACATATACTATTTCATAATAAACTATTATGACCTGTCCTATGTCCTGGTATGTCTTAAATTTTAAGTAGTATTGAACCTTGAAAGTAAGTTACTGAAGAATACAAGTAAATTAAAGATGACGGCAACTGTTTCTCTTTAAGGCGATTGCTTCCTACGGTATTCAGGAGCGCCTGACGAGCAACGCCACTGGCAAGCTGATTTTCTCGAGTGGTGCGGTGCCTGTCAAAATGCTGCCAACGTAACTCGCGCCTCCCGTCGCCAACTACTCAGGAAACCGCTGCTTTTAGGATATCCCCTTCCGCCACTCCGCCTCGCGCTAATCTGACAGCTGCGCTACACGTATTTACAACGGGGCGAGTGAGTTGCCTTCCTAACCCTTCAACGAGCTTGTGAGTGCTTCAGTTAGTCACTGCATACATTACACGCTCCCATATCTGCCGTTATGACACGCAAACTCGAGGTATTCCGAAAAAAATAGGTAGGAACAGATGTCTACGACCGCATGAAGTATTACAGTTTGTTTAAAAGTTATGTGATAAAATGTATCAACACTATCAGACTTTCATTCAATCGTTGACTTTATAATTATGTAAATTACTGATATCTGCAATAAATATGTTGCTTATTAAAGATAACTTATCAACAACTTATTAACTCAACTGAATAATATTCATGGTTAGTTTCAAATGCAGTTCTAGAACTGGTGTATGTACAGTCAGTGCCAAATGAAAAATTTTCCTTGAACATCAGTGTTAGGAAACGCAGAAAAATATATTGCAGTTGAAGCAATTTAAAACACTAAAATGAAATCGCTGTTTCATTTTACAAGATACTAGATTTCCTTAAACATTTGCTCGTAAAATAAAACGTTTGAGTATGAGATTTTTAAAAGTATTTTTTAATTATTTATATTTAATTTTTATATTTGCAATTATTGCTTCAACTATGTACGTATGATTTAAATTTTCTGTATGTGTGTGACCATTCTATACGTCTACGTAATGTGGTAATGTTTACACGTAAATGCCACGTAAAGATACAAGCCGACTTATAGAAATTGTGCAGGGCTGTAAAATATTCTCACGCTATCGTGAACCTTCTGTATAAGCCATAATATTATTCAGGAAATAATAAAAAGGAACAGAGAATATGTACAAGCACGGGCAAGAGATGGAATAGACATATTTAAGGTATTTAACTGCATCTATGCTTATACATATTACGTCAATAACTTCTCTAAGGATGAGTCAAAATTGCTATTTCAGAAATAATTGAGACTATTTTCGAATCCGGTACAGAATGCATTTGTACCTTATCAACTTAAAATGTACACTTTAAAATAATGACCTCATGATTTACTGAAAGAAAATTAATAGAAATCGAATTGTATTTGAAAATAAAAAAAATACAGATTGCTTCAGCTGATGCTGAGCCAAGGTAAATTTGAATTTAGAGTAATCAAAAGCTACTTGACAGGAATAACACGACAATTAAAACATTTATTTTCAAAATGTGATAAAATTTAAATATTTTCTAGATGTCATTGTTAGTTGCTTCTAAAACCAATACCAAGTTTTTGTATCTGCTTAACAGGGGCGGTCACTCATTATTTTGTATCAACTTATAATATCAGCATCTACTGGACTACTTAGTTTAACAATTCCTTTATTCAACTAAACGTTTAGATTTTCACGAAATTAATTTCTGTCCATCAGTGTATTACATTACTTGCTTTATTTTCTTTGGTTTGTTTCAAGACAAAAGTGCTTTTATTTGCAATACAGTCCCTTGCGAAAATGTTTCCATGCCACGGTTGGTAGAACACAAATCTGAGATGTAAAAATTTCTGTAGGTATTTTAACCCCGTGTAAAGCACCGACGTGTGTGTAGTTTTTTGTTTACTTTACAGATAGTCTTGTGACATCACTCTGTTGTCTTCATGTACGTACATATGTGCGTCCTCTTAAAAACTTTTCAACACAAAACAGATTTCAACAATAGTTTGTGATTATGTGATTATTCCATGCTAACTATCCATGCTTACTAACTTGACCTTGATTTCGCTTATCTTACTCTCCTATATTAATAGACTTAAATAAAAATTATAATAGTTGGCTTTCTGCGATTGTATCAAATCGCATGTACAATTTTTTTTGTCGTTACGCAGTGCGTGAACATAATTCGATAAGCCTAGCTACAATCATTATTTTCTTCAATGGCTGTTTGTCATACTGAATAACCAATTTAAAGTAATCGCATATATTTTGTAAGTTTTTTCCTTATAAAATTTGTTGACAATATTATAATAAGTAATTGTATTAAGTCAACAGTTTTCCATTATTTTATAATCAAAATATTAAATTGGTTAATAGAACATAAAATATGAATACATAACGACCTTGAAATTTATTGATATGAATGTGTCTTACAATTTCAGTTCATATGTCAAATGTGACGAAAGTTACACACCGCAGCTATTCGTTCGTAGAGAGGTGAACTTATCGGTACACTACGCAATGAGTGAAGTCACTCAGGTGAGAATATCCGCCCCTCTGCCATTTGTCATCTACCGTGAAGAAAATAGCCGGCTCCGGTGAGAAACGTGGTTCATTCAGACTATTAGGTTAGTTATCCAAGCAATTGAACTACTTCACTAAATACGCTGCGTTACGAGAACTGCATAATTCTAAGTAACACTTGTTTGGTTGCAGTCTTATTAAAATAACCCTTATGTTTAGAGACCTGAAAAATTCGTGTTTTCTCTTGGCTCCAAGCTATAATTCCAGCAACTGTCAGTTCGTGCCACTTTCGCAATTGGCCCGTGACATATTACACACTTCCTGTAAGTCGCTTAGCCAATAGTACAGAAGCAACTAAATGCAGACCCATATCACTGCGTCATCGAGCAGCCAGTGAGCAGATAATGTATGCTTGAATACACACATGTTCTTGGAGGCTAGCTTACAGGTCTGTGAACCCGCGAATTTTTCCCGCCTCTAGTTATGTTTGAAGTAGATTATAAGTATAGATGGTTAGGGAAATTAATAATTCGCTAGTTCAATGACCGACGTGTTAGAATCAATTGTCCTATGAATACAAACTCCGTCCATTCGTTCATTGCCTGTTGTTCCAGTGAGTAGTAGCTAATGGACAAATAGCTGGGGTTTGTGTACAAATAGGACAATGAATTCTAACACGCATGTCGTTGACCTCGTGCAATACTCCTCTCCCTACAGGTGGTGAAATGTCGCGAATTCAATGATTTGCATGTTAGAATCAATTATCCTACGCATACTGAAGTCCCGACCATTTGTCCACCAGCTGCTACTCAGTGGAACAGCAGACAATTAACGAATAGACAGGGCTTGAGTATGCATAGGATATTTGATTCTAACATGCAGGTCATTGAATTCGCGAAATTTCACCTATATAATCTCTATACTCTATATATAATGAAGCACCTAAATCATCAACGCACAGCCCAAACGGCTGGACCTATAGAAACATGAAATTTTCAGCGTAGGTTCCCCTCACGGTGTAGGCACCCACTAAGGAAGGATATTTCGAAAATCGAAAATAAAAGGGGTTAAAAGGGGCAAAACGTGTTTTCGCGAAATTCTCGATAACTTTACAACCGGATGTTATATAGTTAATATTTTTAATTCATAACATTGCCTAAGCAAATGCATATTTCATAATTTTTAGATTTTTTGGAATTCGGAAATTAAGGGGGTGAAAAGCCGCTAAATGTGTTTTCAATAAATCCTCAATTCCTCTTAAACCACATAAGATATCGAGGTGAACTTTGCATCAGATTGGTGCTCATGTAAATGTCTAAAGAGTTGTTTTAGGATTTTTGAAAATTCTTCCTTGAAAGTCGGTAAAAAAAATGAATCGCGTATTCAGTTACACATCCGTATATCCTGAACCATTTGATATATCGAGGAGGTTTTTACTTTAAAATGAAGCTTACCTAAATACCTAAAAAGTAATTTCAGGATACACGCTCTTTTCTTTAAAGTTTGCGTACGTAAATATATACAAACCAATTTAAGATAATTCGCAAATTAAAGATATACGGAGAATATAGTAACACCATCAATTAATAAGTAATTAAAAATTGGTAACTTTTTTCTATAGTACACGCGGGCGAAGGCGCAACGGGATAGTTAGTTACAGTAGGGTGCTCGAAAGAGTCAGGCCACTTTGAAATGTCATAAGATTTTAATAACTAGATTATGTTTTGTATCATATTTCTTAACTGAAAATAATTCACTCGAGTGCTATCGCCTGCCCCTGGATCTTGTGTACAGAAATAATAAAAATGGACTTTATGGTGTCGTTTGATTCCTCTTCAAATTCTGCATCGTTTACAAACCAAAAAGGCAGTAACATAATTTGTACGTAGGAGTTATAGGGAGAAGACACTTACTGCCTTTGTAGTTTTCCCAAGTTAACAATGCCAGACGGCAGTAAGTGCATATTACTCATAAAAAGCAATAACTGCAATGATACTGCTTTCTTAATTTGTAATGTGACGATGGTATTCAAGGCAATACTATAAACCATGCAGTAACTTTGAATCAATTTATGTTTACTTATTAAATAATGTTAACTTACATTGTTTAAAAAAAGTCTGCTTTGAGTTGTTTTAGGTAAATAAGGAAAATTTATTTATTTATTTTTCAGAAATGAATTTTGAGAACATGTTTGCACTGTAATATCTTAATTACAAAACTATTCGGAATTGATAAATGGCTGGGATTGAGGCTTATCATTAACTTTTTTTCTCAATTGTGCTGTTGCTGCTGTTACTGCTTTCTTCATAAGCAGGGCAGTACAGCTTTAAATTGGCATATTAAAACAAACACCTATTACTCCAGCCCGATGCGTTCAAGAAAATCATTAATGTTTCTCAGACGATTATGGAATTAAAAATAGGAAATTTTAATATGTTATTACTAGTGCCCGTAGTGGTCAGTTCACGAAATAAATCGAATTATACAATGTTTTTCATCAACAGCAAAGTTTAAACATCACCACTATATTGGTGAGGTGAGATGGATTGACGGCCCTTTAACAATTAGGTGATGAGGGCGAAGTGAGGTGAAGAAATAATACAACATCCATGCCCTAGCTAGGATTAGAACCCAGGATCTCTCGCATCGTAGACCAGCGCCTAATCGACTACGCTATGGAGGTCGGCCACTGTATTAGTGACGTCGACAGTTATTTTGAGAACTGAATCAGTCAAAAAAGAGATCCAACTTTCCACGCAAACGCCCAGAAAAATTATTCGATGACCCTGACGTGCCTGTTGCCATCTCAGGGCCTAGCAACTTCAAGATTAAAAATACGTTAGAATGTTGAGTACCGACCGCTGCTTTTCTTTCGTCTGAACACGTAGTAGCCCAACATAAAAGTTAAGAAATATAATAATACGCACTAAGAATACGTCGAAAATTTATCAAACGAAACCACACATAAATGTATATTATATTTGTTAGTGTTGACAATTTTGTTGTGACGTACATTTTTTTTAGTAGTCAACAAGTATTCACCATTTGGTGCTCTGTGTGTGGCGACGGTGGCGTGCAGCGGTATTTATTGGAACTCAATAATCAAATCCCACTTCCCTCCCACAAAGATGAACTATTTATAAAACCTATTTTTTATCAATTTATGAAATACCTCCTTTGCTCATATTCCTAAAGCATGGCTCCAGCAATTTTTATTTACTTTATGATGTAAATACCAGACATAAGTGGGCGGAATTTGAGCCCGACCGCCCTGACTGCAGCGCCAATAAAGCACAACATTCTCAGTAACTTTGTGAACTACAGCCAAACAACAAGGGGGTCAAGCAACATACACTGGTAGATAGGCGAGTGTCCAGACCTGTTCTTCTACGACCGTGCCTCTGGCCAGACTTCGCTCGTGTGCGGGCGTGGGCCGCTCGTTCACATCTTCGTTGGTCTAGTTATTGCAACCATGTAACTTCGTTGCTCCTGTAGAGAGTTAGAATGGGAACTTGTTCCCCATGGCGTACAAGATGGCTGCCGCCACGTGTCTAGTATAGCGTTTGTTTTGTAGTTTCTTTTTATAAATTGTTCTTTCGGTCGCCGTCTTGAAAGAATCTCTTTTCAGGCTAAAGTACGTTTGCGACAGGTTTGCTAAGTGTTTTATTGAATGCATTTTAGCAATTGTGTTTCTTGTTGTCGAGCGCCGCAATGTCCCTTTGGTCAAATAGTTACAATGATACGGCAGCGTCTCTTTCCGGTAACGTTTAAATATACGAAACTTTTCTGGTCAGAGATTTGAGGCAACTAGGTTGGAGCACGCGGACGCGAAAATGATTATTCAATACCTAGAAAGTTGCTTGTCAAATTTACACTATCCGATTCTCTTAACTCTGTAAATGTTCATGCCGCACACGTAATGTTGACGTCAGCGTGTGACGTGTTAGTTTTGGTAAAGACTTTTCTCTTTAGTGAAATTTATGTGAGCTCACAATATATACATATTTTTGACGTTGATTGTGTAATAAATTGTCAGTTGATCACGTAGAGACATTTCGCATGATGGCATGTTCTTTTAATGCTTATGTAAATTCAACTTGTGCCAATCTGTTGTTTTTGAAATTACATCCATGCTACTTAATTCCGAGACCGTCACTAGTTTTGGAACCGTTCATGTGAAATATT
The DNA here is from genome assembly GCA_003012365.1 of Medauroidea extradentata. Lineage (NCBI taxonomy): Eukaryota > Metazoa > Arthropoda > Insecta > Phasmatodea > Phasmatidae > Medauroidea > Medauroidea extradentata. The sequence goes on from PNEQ01108424.1 coordinate 11,698, forward strand.
ATTACCAATTTAGGAAGCATTTTCACTAAAAATTTATTTGGCAAACTTATTTTCTACTTTTAATAGTATTTCCCGAGTTCATACACGTTGTTTACCTTGAATATTTGTTGAGCTTACCTTCTGCAAATGCAGAAGTAAAAAAGTTTCGGTGAGTGGTCGTCATATAATCGTTTTCAATTTTTTTAAATTTAATGTTCGTGTTGTATGGACCATTTTGTTGGTATAGCACAAAATATTATGTTCATAGGCAATATTTAGGTTCAGAGAAAAACATTCAGTTGACTTGAATCGGCTTATATAACCATACACCAGAAAACATTTAACTTGCTCATAACGAATGAGGAAACAATACCATTCCAGGACACAAAAATGTAAATATTAAATGTATCAAATTGTACGTATTTTGAATACCATACAAGTAACACTTCTTTGAAAAATATTCCATATTCATCAATGAGTCTGGCCAAGCCCAAATGAACTTTAACAGTCGTATATATTACCAGCGTAAAATAAACAACACACAAGTAGGGGCTGCTGATTTCCGCAAAAAAAAAAAAAAGAGAGTTTTGCCCCACTTTGTTTCAATGCTTTACGTGCAGACATACAGTTATGCTTCACGGCCAGTGATTGGACGTTTTAAGGACGTTGGACCGGTAAAAATTCGAAATTTCATATTCGTGGCAACAACTGGTCAACTTTTACACATCAGATGACATGTCATTCTCCAAATTAAAAAAAAAAAAATCATGTCCCATAGTTTTAGCATACTCACCTATCAAAGTTGCAAAATGGCAGTTGCGATGTAGCCAAATAATAAAAAATAATTATTTTGCAGAAACAAGATTATTCATATTAATTCTTAATGATGTGAGCTACTTCAAGACACTTTTGTGAACACAAAGCGATACGTTTTGTATTTTTAAAAAATTGATGAAAATCAGTAAATTTTTGCATAACTTTGACTTTTGGCTACTACTGAAATTTTCAAAACTAACTTTTGTCAACCATGTCATAAAATGTATTGATACACTGACTATCAGTTACTGTAATGTTGAATTTATTAGTTTTTTTTATTTTGGCTACACCGCAATGGCCATTTTGTGACCCTGGTGAGTGATTATGTGAAAAATATGGGGCCTAATTTTTTTTTATTTTGGGAAATGACGTGTTATCTGATGTGCAGAAGTTGGAACAGTGTTTGGCACAAATATAAAAAAATTAAATTTTACGGGTCCAACTCCCTTAACTGTCACGAATCATGGGGTTCTACTGGCAAATCATAGAGGTGTGGTGTTGCAGTACCTAACTGTGATTGGCTCAGTGAAATGAGAGTAGTCTCTTCATAAAGACAAGCTGCCCAGTAACCGTGAAGCAGAAGAGCGGGTATGCGCGTAAAGCACTGAAACAAAGTTGGGCAAAACCCTTCTCGCGAAAATCAGCAGTCCCTGCACGTAAGATATGCGAACTTCACAAACGAAGGCTACTACATTTTACAAAGTATAGGAAAGTATCAGTGGATTAAAAAAAAGAGCTAAAGACTGATAATGGTTTATATAGTACAGTAAAAATATTGTAAAATTTTTAAACAAATTTGAAACCGTAAATACAAATTATGATGCTACGGTAACCAAATCTATAAAATTCCGTTAAAATGTGTAGGAAATGTTACATTTGTTGATAAGAAACTTGACCTCGCTTTTGTGTCATTTGAGACAGTAACATTGGGGATAACGCCATTGGCGAAGCGCGAGCGTATTATGGCCAAGCGGTGTTTAGCAATGACAACACTCAACACTGACTTGCTTGTAAAACAGTATAATGGTACAGGCAGGTGCACTCTTCTGCCAGTAGTGTGCAAGAGGTGAGGAAGAAAGAATTCTCCAATAACAAACTTAGGTCTTCAGAACATTTCTTCATTGGGCATGCACGGCAGATACATTTATTCCACGTGTTCAAAGTGTGTAGTCGAAGTTAATAATGAATGTTTTTGAATACGACCACGCTGCACCACTGAATAATTCCCTTAGAACACACTACTTTCAAATCTATGATAGATGAATGCCACTTAATTCGTTTCTTTCAAGTGATTGTATTTGATTCGTCATTGAAAACAAGTGTTCACAAGAGCACAGAGATCCGAATAGCTAGGTTACGTACGTTTACATAGGCTACTTGTCATTTAAAGGAAACTGATAAAACCGGGGTAACTTGGAGTGTTTAAATTTATCTCGCAGGGAAAAAATCACACTGAAGGTGTGTTACTTAAGTTGCATTCATTATGGTACATTTACTTAAGAGTCATCGGATTATTTGTCTTCGTTCTGGGGTGATTCGGTAGATAGGGCGAGCGTTCACTTACACTGTTGGTTGAATGACTCCAGATGCTGTGTCCGAGTGATGCATGGAGCGGTATGCTGTTGTTTCACTTTCAAAGCAATTTGTTTATTTACCCGTCAAGTGGAAACGTATTATTAAAAACCTTTAATTTACTACATAACGTAGAGTAATTACAGTGTTGTTTGAAATACAGAAGCATAACATAAAAATTAATAATTTTACAAAGAAAAGCTAAGAATACAATTTATTACAAATTACGTATAATATAGAATTTTTTGTGCCATTCATGCGGGCCACAAAGAGTAAGCGCCTGGCCGGAACTGGCACGCGAGCCGCAGGTTTGTGGACAATTTCATAGATGATAAAAACTTAGGAGCGACGCAGGCATGGACATACGTTACTATTTAGTATTTTCAATTGGGAGAATGTGTGGAGGAAAAAAATGACACTTCTTGTTCGGATTAAATTTGTGATTCTGAAATATGGTTCAGTGTTCATCACAAACGTATTTCGGTATCTTTTTTAATTGTTTAGGTAGGAAAGTTACTGTAGAATGAAAATTTACCACATAATTACTATGCGTGTCAGAGCTATGCATGCTATCGTAAACAGAGGAATTTTCCAGGTGATAGGTTCATGAAAAATATAATTGTCATGTATGTAGAACCAAGTAATCATTTTAATCCGATTATCGGCTTTGTTATCGTAACTGATTTTAAGGATGCATCGCTTTATAGTACACGTAAAAATCTAACACATCCTAAAAAAAAAAACTAATTAGTACCATTTTTGGTATGGGTCTGAGATACAGAACTACTACGAGCGTTTGAAAGGCAAGGCCTGCAATGCGCCGATATGTGGTAAATAGTTGAATGAGGAATGGTTCTATGTGGCTGAGCACAGCCGCTGCAGTGTGGGGTAGACCGCACGCGAAGAACGAGGGAGGGAGTGCGAATATGGCGGTGAACAATGAGCGGAGGAATAAAACGCGCTTTGTGGTGCTGCCGCACTTTCAGCCGACAATGGCGGGCGGGCCCCTCGGCAGTTCTGGACAACATCCCCTCCCGCAAACACTGTGTGAATGGCGTGCTTTGTCTGCGAGGAACAACCCCCGCCAGAACTGCTTCCAAAGAAGCGTCGCCAGCTTCCTCCCTAACCTCCTGTACGATCTCTCACCCCTTCCGCACCCCCCATCATAGCCAGTTGATTTTTAAATGTCTCCATTTTACTTACACATCTGTGTTTTCTGAGAGCAGTAATTATATCTGATTTGGTACATAAAGACGTACATTAAAATCCCTTTGTTTTTGAAAGTTAATTTTGTAACAATTGAAATAGTAGTCCCAGGTATCCGGTTTTGTCAACTTTATGAACAAATGTTTTGCAACAGTGACGCATTCGTTTCGCGTTATGTCTTGTGCAGCAATCAAATGTATGGCATTTTGAAGCTAGAAGTTATGCACCAGAAAATGTTTCACGGGAAAATTTTTTAACAACGGTTGTCTAGATTTGCTCTTTTTTATTTTTGCACAATCGATATGAATTACCAACAATTTTCAGTACATGTACAGAACATATTTTTTATATCTGACATAAACTAATAAATACACCAGTTGACGGCAATTTTTATTTAACTAAATGACGATATATATATTTTTTAATACAGTACCATAAAGTCAACATTTGCTGAAAATAGTAGCATAAATTGCAATTAGTCAAAATAATTTTGCCAAGTACTTCTTCAGGCTACTGTGTCAGATAAGTATCCCCTGTGGGAAATGTTATGCATTTTATTTAAGATGTGTGTTCTAACTACAGTGTCTCTAGGTTGCTTTTTCATTGTTTGTTTTGCCTCAGCTGGTTGTCTGGGATGACGAGTACTATTGCATGACGTACGTCCACGATTCTGCTCAATATCATTCGCTCCCATTGCAATAGTCTTTCAAGTAAATTACAACTGAAGCATAATATAACGAATTGAAATCACATTCAAAAGAAAAACCAAACATTTTTTTTATTGTTTACTGACGTAAAAGCTTTGAGAAAGTAATGAGAAATTATTCCTTTCTTTTGTCCAAGTAACAATAAAGCTGCCAAACAACAAAAACCGATAAATACTGATAACTGAAGATACAAAAGATGTACTCACCCGGCAGAAGCTGGTAACCGCAGATATCTGTAAAAAGAAACACAAACATATTTTAGTAATGTTTCGTGAGACGGTAACTTTGTGACTTGTTCAGTCTACTGCGGTACACTAGATGAGGTTTCTCTATAGATCAATATTCACTTTCATATACATTAAGACAACTCACCTCAACCAATGCAACAAGTGACGGATAAGTCATTACTTTTTTTAGGGGAACTTCAAATATGTAAGTTTAATTTACTTTTAACATTTTCAAGAACGGTTTATCCAGTGAAAGAACAGTATTGCTAAATACAAAGGTGACTGTAAAATACACCCATTACTGAATGAAATAGTTTACACTCGTTCATACAGTTCACTTTATTACAGAACTAACCAACCGAGGATGTGCACATAGCGTAAGGTAAAGAAAATATACAACGTGAGGCAGCATTAACTTGCCATACTGCAGTACGTTATTAATTACAAAAAATAAGTGGGCTTGCAATGACCAACAAGATCGTGTGGTAGATATTATTGAATGGACGCGACGTTGAAAATCAAACCTTAAAACACAATGAACGGAAAACTACCAGAAAGTCCGTGAGATAAAGCTACTAGAGGCGGAATGTTTTTTTCAAGACAGGAACGTTGTACATATGTTAAAATACGGTTGGTCGAATAATTTTTCTGAATGTTGGTTACACATTTTCGCAGGTAACTTTTGAATACTTATCAACAATGAAATGTTCGAAGAAACCTTATTACAAACATGGTAAAATCATGGCAAAAGCACCCGGAAAACCGTTTCCAGAAAACTTGATTCAGACTTTTGAAGTCGGTTGTAGCTCCGTGGAGGTTGACCACACACTTGATACATGTGCAGTTACACGCGAGTAGCACAGGAAACACGTGGTGACGTAATAGGTACATGCATATGTGAAGGTGGCTTTGTTTGATGGCAAGTCAGTATGTTCCTGTAGCGGTTGTGGAAGCATGGGCTGGTTTTTGCGAGTAGAGATGGCCGACAAACACTTCGTACAGTAGCAGCCAAAACTAATGTAAAACACACAGAGTAGCTGCAGATGCACTAATAGATAATATTGCGGCATTTGAGAGTGCGTGCAGAATCATGTGTGCTAAGAACCCTGCATTAAATGTGGGTGTTCACAGTTCGATAAATGTCTCATAAATTTTCTGGCCTGGCCTTCCAACCTGACTATACTGAATATACTTTTATGTGGTCTTATCAACTACTTGGCCTACGAGACGTCTATGACTAAAAGGATGATTTCGTCATAACTACGGTAGCAGCATTTTAATTTGTGCACGCCATACGAGACATATATTTATGCATCAGTCTAGGGCAACCAGTTGCGTGTTGCATTTCTGGGAGCGAATTCGAAACCGTTGTTGTATAAACAATGTTAATAATTAATGATGCAAGAACAGGCGTATCTTGTATTTCTACTATCAGCACCCATTTCCTTGCTCCTGAAGCTTTTCTTCCCTCGAATTATTCGTACGGCGGTGATTAATGAACATGTTACGACGCTTATCTCTCTTCACGGCGAACGGGGTCGACTCCCGGCGGATTATTACCAGATTTTCTCAATGATGTTGAAGTGTCAGAAGTTACTTTTTACTGGTATTTTACCCCTAAGATGGCCTATCTCGTTTACCTCATTATTGCATTGTTCCACTGCTCGATACACACACCATTTTACCCTCTTCGGCACTCAAGACCTATCAAGAGCCTTCCAGATCTATTTACTGCACTGTAATGAACCATTACGTAATTTTTTACGTAGCAGGAAGTAGGTAGCACGTAATATTACCTCCTGCAGGTTACGTCACACAGCACTTTCGAAATTTTGAGCCGCGTTCTCTCAAAAAACTGTTCAGCGAAGTGAGTTTGGAATAGAGCAGTTTCAGTTTACCATGGTGAAATCTTGGTGTCTCTTGAATATTACGTTTTTCCACTTAGTCAATAAGGTATACGGATGTTATTTGAATTATAAACTTAAGAATTTATGGATTAACAAAACAATAAAGACACCATCAATATCGTAAATAGTAGTACAGCAAATTTCTTCAGAAAATCTTTACTTTAATGTGTAAAGCACATTTAATAACACACATAACTACGAAATTATATTATAATGTTTCAGAATAATGGACATATAACATATTAGTTTTTAATTGCAATTTTAAGGTAACGAAATGTTGTTTTTAAGCCGTATACCTATTATTGTAATAATAATTTCATAGATTAGCTACACATCTACGGAATGAATATCCGAGTGTAACACAGCATAATACATTTCAAAATGGTCACATGACTATATAACTATCGGGTAATTGTAATTATTAAACTGCATTAGTAGTAGGGAAATGGGGCTCCTGGAACACAGGCTTCAGGCTGTGGGCATGCGGGCAAGGCAGCCATCTTGAATTACGTCATGGCGGCCATTTTGTTGTGCATGGCGGCCATCTTGAATCAGTCCGCCATCTTGTATTACATCATGGCGGCCATTTTATTGTGAACAGCGGCCATTTTTGTCACATGTCATGTCACATTATGTCATATCATGTCACATTATATCATGTCACATTATGTCATATCATGTCACATTATGTCATATGTTATGTCTTATGCCATATGTTATGTCTTATGCCATATGTTATGTCTTATGCCATATGTTATGTCTTATGCCATATGTTATGTCTTATGTTATGTCTTATGCCATATGTCATGTCACATCATATCTACCATCTTGTCGTGTCCTCCATATTGTTTCAGGCAGTCATTTGTTTGAGGGAATTTTTCCCTGCAGGGGGGAATTTTTTCCCTCGAAATTTCCCTCTTCGTCTGCTGGGGAGGTCATGTTTGTTTCCATCATTAGCTATTAGGCGGCGCTAGTGTCGCAGTTTGTTTCCATCATTGACTGCTAGGTGGTGCTGAAGTCGACATCCACCATATTTGTTCCAACATCTACATCATAGGCTGCTAGAGTGCTAGTATCGCTATTGATGTAAGGTCAAAGTTGCTTGTGTTTGTATATGGGAGAATAGACCTTATGATTTTATTTTTAGAGATTTAAAAATATTTAGTTCTCCGGGTGTTGGTTTCGAAATTGCAACCTTTGTGTTACTAGACATGTGCCCTAGCCTATTTTTTTTTAATTTTTTTTTTTATAAAAATGTTTGGTACAATGGCAAGGCTAACGCCTCGCCACTGCACCAAACATTCCCCCCCTTTAATTTAGGTAATTAATGCATTCCCCAGTATCTTTGTATCGTGTAGTTGTCGTTGTAATGGTAAGGTGTCTTCTGGCAGCCCATTGAGCTACGAGTACATCGATGAGAAGACACTGTTAAATAGTGTATATATAAAAATAACCTTTGTACCAGATAAATGTTCACATTTAATTTAATTTCATTTACATTTTAGCATACCTATGTCTTATTGATTACATATTAAATAGTATTAACTATTTCTATTCTACGAAACCTCAAAGCGGGCAATTTAATCATTTTCACATGATTCAAATAAATGCACGCACGAAACCTCAAAGCGGGCAATTTAATCATTTTCATATGATTAAAAAACCTCGACGAAATGCAGGCATGAAACCTCAAAGCGGGCAATTGAATCATTTTCACATTATTCAAATAAATGCATAAACGAAACCTCAAAGCGGATAATTGAATCATTTTCATATGATTCAGAAAACCTCGACTAAATGCACGAACGAAACCTCAAAGTGGCCAATTGAATCATTTTATGAACTCGACATCTGAGCTACTACAAAAAAATACGAGTACCACCAAGACCTTAATGTGTTATACACAGAGCTATGTCACCACAATCACATTATTCATTCATGATTATTACAATTTTAATAATATAAAATTTTTTTTTCATAATACTTTGCAGATAGTGTGCTATGTAAAATATTGATTGAGTGTACAAGGACTGTTGCATCTGATGCTCTTTAAGAAAAAGTTATGACAGGCATATGAAATAATGTCTCACAAACACAATGTTGAGTTTTAAAAAAAATAATTTATTGAAAATTATTCAAATATATACAATGAATATTTACAATTCTTGAGGTGTCTGTAGCATGTCATCTTCTACATGGAAAAGTTACTGATTTTATCAGAATGTCCAACATTCTCGTGCACAGACCGGTGAAATGACACTTGATGTAGCAGAATAAACTTCCAGAAATTTCAGCTTCGTTTTCACTTGCAGACTCGTCATTACATGTTGCCTCTTCCATCTTGACTGATAATCAGAAGAATTACCATTCACTGGCATATATTTTTACTTTTTTTTCTCTCTTTTGTAATAACTCGTCAGAAAAAAATTTGCCGGTGTGAAATTAATTTCTTGCAACAGTTTTTCTCTATACACAGGACACAAATGAGAATCAAAAGTTCTTTCCTTTATACAAAGCAAGTTTAATTCTCTTTATTTATATTGCAATGTCTGATTGCTGAATCCAATTGTCATGGCTTGTATCGAACCCTAGCCACCTCACCAACACTTTATTTCCTTTCTTCTTCAAAACCTTCTCGACCAAGTACGTGTTTGGATACTTGGTAACCAGAATTTCTTCACCGTAGAAACAGCCTCGGATAGCATTGCCTTCCATGTCTTCTAGGTAGCAGGTCCTTGGATCATAGTGACGAATCTTGACTACTTTAAATATTTCAGTGCTCCAGTTTGGTATGTAGCCTTTAGTAAATGTTCCCTTCACTCTTGATATTATTACGTAGTCTCCGACCTTTGCTTTAGGTTTGTACAGGTCCAGTTTCTTCTCATTTTTGTAAACAGTTCGTAGTAAAGAGTTGTCCTTGACATCAACAGGCTTCATGTTAGTGGTTCGATGTACTTTATGATTATATTTTGACACTAGCTTGGACAATATGTCCATCCACTTGTAGCTTCCCTGTGCTGAAAACTGTTTCCACATTTCATTCTTCAAAGTACGATTAAATCTTTCCACGATACTAGCCTTAAGACCACTGTGAGTAGAGTAGTGGTTAATTTTATGTCCTGACATCAGTGCTTGAAATGATGAATTGTAGAATTCTTTACCGAGGTCAGTATGCAGATTCTGGGGCGGACCTTTGTCATTTAAAACAATGTTCATTGCATTTGTTACATCTCTGCCACTCTTAGATTTTACAGGCACAGCCCATGCATATTTACTGTAGCAGTCGATGACAGTCAGCGTGTACTTGTAGCCTTTATTCTTGCGAGCAAAAGGAATCATTTCAACCAAGTCTGCTTGATACAAGTCCTGTAAACCAAACATCTGCACTTTACATCGAGGATAATTTCGCCTTGCAGGCTTGTGCAGCTCCCTAGCAATGTTTTGTCGACTCATTCTATGTAGCCGTCTTCACGCAGTTCTTCTATTATGTTAGACATTTCATTCGTATGAGAGTTATTGCCTGCCTGCTGAGAAGCAACTAGTAGACGTAGTCTGTCGACAGTTTCATTAACATTATTCCAGTAAACGTATTCTGGTTGCCGTCAATCTTCTATTTTCATACTTAGGTCGATTAACTAACTTAAAGGGGGGGGGGGAATGTTTGCCATTGTACCAAAAAAAATGGGCTAGGGCACATGTCTAGTAACACAAAGGTTGCAAGTTCGAAACCAACTAAAAAATCTTAACTCTCTAAAAATAAAATCATAAGGTCTATTCTCCCATATACAAACACAAGCAACTTCGACCTTACATCAATAGCGATACTAGCACACTCTAGCAGCCTATGATGTAGATGTTGGAACAAATATGGCGGATGTCGACTGCAGCACCACCTAGCAGTCAATGATGGAAACAAACTGCGACACTAGCGCCGCCTAGTAGCTAATGATGGAAACAAACATGACCTCCCCAGCAGACGAAGAGGGAAATTTCGAGGGAAAAAATTCCCCCCTGCAGGGAAAAATTCCCTCAAACAAATGACTGCCTGAAACAAGATGGAGGACACAAGATGGGCGATATGATGTGATATGACATATGGCATAAGACATAACATAAGACATAACATATGGCATAAGACATAACATATGGCATAAGACATAGGTAACATATGACATAATGTGACATGATATGACATAATGTGACATGATATGACATAATGTGACATGATATGACATAATGTGACATGATATGATATAATGTGACATGATATGACATAATGTGACATGACATGTGACAAAATGGCCACCGTGCACAACAAAATGGCAGCCATGATGTAATACAAGATGGCGGACTGATTCAAGATGGCCGCCGTGCACAACAAAATGGCCGCCATGACGTAATTCAAGATGGCGGCCTTGCCTGAATGCCCACTGCCTGAAGCCTGTGTTCCAGGAGCCCCATTTCCCTACTACTTGCATTGGTGCCTAATTTTTGCAAGTACGAAATATTTTACAATTATGTGTAACAATTTCGGGAAATAACTTGACTGATTTCTCAGGGTGACGAATATTAACTCGTTAATTTACAAAGTGATAAATTGTGGTAATATTTTAAACCAAGGGTTCATTAAAAAACTTTTAAGTATCCTGCATAGAGAAAATCGATTTTTTCTGATACTTATTAGATTAATAATGACTAGAAATAAAACAGACTGAATCAGAGCCACTTTCGGTACGGTGAAATATTTATGCGACTGAAAACAGTGTGGAAACTAGAGGAAAACTCCTCGCTGCACTGGCAAAATGCCTGGACAGATACTTATTTAGGAAAACTCGTAAAATTTTAGACTCACTAATAAATGTTTGGAGTGAGAAGTTCGAAATAAATACAGCTGGTAGTAACTTCATAGGTCAATAAATGTAGTGGTCAACGGCGAAAAAATTAAATTTAACAATGTTGACAGAGCTACAGTTTTAAGATAAGTATACCGTGGACAAACTTTACTAACACACTTTAATATTGTCGAGTTGCTTCATGTTACTTATTTCTTTATGTCGGGGAATAGTTTATATTTTATGAGCCACGATAATATGTCGTAGAAAAAAATTTCCACATAGACCGAGAATACATTCGTTCTCTAAATATTTAATTGGTCTTTCCTACGTTTTATCGAACGCAATCCACTCCCTTCAACTACCTTCTTGTGAGGTAACCTCTACGAATTTATACGGTGTAGAGGTGAGGTGTACAGTTATTTCAATTTTCCCATGGAATTTACTCGATCTAGTTAACCCCTACACAAAATATACGAAAATACTACTAAACATCATTGGACTTACTAAGTGACAACATCAGGGAAATATTAACGGAAATCAATAGAAGTGCGTCCATTTGACTTCTAAGCTGTGATCACAGGCGCAAGAACAACCAGAAGCGAACATGGCCATAACTGCACCCCGATCATCATATTTTATTTAAAATATGCGTTGTAATGCAAAAATTGTTGTAATCAGACTGATACGGTTAGTTAAAAGTTACGTTTCTTTTTTTGCTAAATGACAATCACAAAGTGTCCTCGATAAACTGTTCTGTGACCAGGACGTCATTACGAGGTTTTCAATCACATAATATTTCAGTAAAAAGTAATTGTTTTAGTGTTATTAAAATACGACCATTACTTGTTATTTATATCGTTATGTTCGCAGGAATCGTTATTTAATAGCAAATAATTCCTGGTATTTAGCGAAAGAACGTTTTCAGAATGGATTGTATTAATTTCAGTCAGATATAATAAAGGGGTGTCACGTTGTTTATAAAATTAAATAAAATTTTCCATTCGAAAAAGCCACTTACGTTTTTCTTCTTAACGGTACACTCCATGCACTTACTTTAAGAGAACCGTTTTTGTTTTCAACAATGCAGGTCTCAAGTAGACAACATTAAATTTACCCAAAACCTAGCGGCAAAGTAATTTTACGTAATAATTGGGTGATCATCCCTATAATGTTCAAGAAAGCGAAAGGGTTGAAGGATGATTTCTTTACGTGTTGAAGAACTCAACTACACTTACCGATTGCCACCGAATTGTATTTTATCATTTAACGTTTTTCGCTCTAATGTCAAAATAATATTTTAGAACTCAATTTTCAGGGGGTTGTACAAACTTTAATATTCACTCGGCATAAAAAATGTTCTACAAAAGTCTTCATCCTTTTTATTAGTTATCAAATCCTATTACTTTCATCACGGGCTGGTTTCTTTTTAAATCTTGACTAAATAAAAAAAATCTCTTAAATTTATGATTTTCCAAACACGATTGAGGTTTCTCCCTTCCTAATTTATTCAATGAGAAAACACGCTACATATAAGAAAATATATGTACAGTTTGCTCAGAGATATTGCTATGTAAGAAAATTATTACACTAATAGAAAAAAAAAACACCGAAAAATAGTAGACAATCGCAAAAACTATGAATAGCAAAAAAAGCCCTGTTCGTAATAGACACATGTTAAATACCCAAGTCAAAAGGTGGAGTTATTTGACAGTTAATTACCAGAACATTCGAAGCGGCGCGCCAACAACCTGAATCAGCATTTTTAACCCCCGACGCAAGAAGCGGGGTGTTGTAAGTTTGACGTGTCTGTGTGTGTATCTGTGTGTCTGTGTGTATCTGTGTGTCTGTGTGTGTAGGTGTGTACCTGTGTGTATCTGTGTGTCTGTCTGTAGCATTGTAGCGCCTAAATGAATGAACCGATTTTGATTAAAATTTTTTGTTTGAAAGGTGACTTGATCAAGAGTGTGCTTAGCTATGATTCAAAGAAATTTGCTCATCCGTTTAAAGATCATCAGCTCTTTTCTAGTTTTTTAGTAAATGTGAGCAATTCTACTAGTCTAATCGATTTGAAATTTAGTATAATGTGCGTCGGGCTTAACTAAAATTTTAATATAAGTCTTCACTTGTACATTATCTCTCTATATAAGAGAGAGCACTGACTGACTGCCGGAGACATCAAACTGCAGCCCAAACCGCTGGGCCAGGGCCTAGAAATGCGAAATTTTTGTGTGGGTTCCATTTAGGTCGCAGGCAAGCACAAAGAAGGGATTTTTCAAAATTCGTTCCCTAAGGGGGTGAAAAGGGATGAAATGTGTTTCATAAGATTCGTCTACATAGCTCGAACTCTATGGCCAATCGTCGTGAATTTTACTTCAATGGATCAATCATAAAAAAGCATATTAGCAAATTTAAGGGTTTTTCGAAATTCAACCATTAAGGGGGTGAAAAGACCTGAAATTTGGCGCATGTAATGCAGGCATGCCTAAAATGAAGGAAATGGTATAAACGGGAGGAACAAGGCCAGTAAACAGCAGCTAGGATTGACAGTACAGTGGGACGGAAGCCAGCACGAAGATCAGCAGCTTGTGTTGCTACAGCAGCCAACATGTTACAAGTGCGGAGCAGATCCTTGATATACGACGACCGTAGAAGCAACGAGTCTAGACGACTATAGCGCCAGATTAGACTCATCTGAACATAGCCTACGGTGACCGCAGTAGTGGAGGCGGGCGAGGGATTCGCTATAGTGTCGGCTGACGTCATATTTCCGCAGACGAGTCATTACGCTTGTCCCCTGTTACACTTTTATACCACGTTGGTACTAACGTAATACTGAGCACTTGAGTACTGGCATTCTTATCGCAGCATCACGGGTAATTTTCCAACAACGTGATTCCAAGTTATGCGCAGCATGTCTCTCCTCTTTCTTTAGACACACTCTCTTGAAGAGCAAAATCTTCCTGCCTCTTTCATAACGAGCACGTTTGTATATAAATGGAACATTGCCTTCGGATGACTAAGTCTGTCAGTTGGACACCATTTGGCAAACGACCCTGCAAATATCATTAGAAACCTCAGACTTCAATGACGGGTCGAGAAACAACTTTGCGATCGAGTCAGAGATGGCTCTAATACCCGTAGACATGTTTGAGTTATGTTTCCTAAGATATTGAACAATTTTTTCACACACGTGTCACAATTAACGTTGCCAATATTTTTTCACTCAATTTTATGGTTTCCTCTAAATTCTTGAGTTTTTTGTCAAGTAGTTGATTTATCATTTCTACTCAACTAAAGAAATTTTATACCTTTATTTGATAGCAATTCATTTACCATTTCGAAATGAAAATTACTTTGCTTTTTTAAAAGAATAATTCAGTTCCAGTCAATGTGTCACTCTTGCCTGACACAGGCCATACTTTGTACAACAATACAAGACGTATCCGCTGGTTATGTAGGAAGGGCTAGGGGAGGGTTGGAGGGTCATGGATGTTTTAAGCCGTTACTACTAGAATCCTTTTACGTGTAAATTTCTGCCTATCGATGCACTATAGTATTTTAAGACTTATGAGAGTAAAATGAAAATTAGTTATTGGTTTTAAACAGAGTTCTGCGTTGAGAACGTAGAATTTAAAATTTACTCTGAGACTGAAAACTTAACATCTTACACTGTGTCACGAGAAGAAAATTAAGTCGTAGTCAAATATGGCACATACTCAAATCCAGAATTTATTTCACAAACGAAAGCAAAGGAACTTGTCGCGGAAAAAGGAGAAGCAGTTATCTCCTCAACAAGAGACTAAAAAACAAAGGGATTTATCTAAAAGTTACAGACGTAAGAAAATGTGCTAAAGTTGGATGCACGATCATTGCACCGAAAAACTCAATTAAACGTCATAGCAGATCTGAACCCCTGGTCCTATAACAAGTACAGAAATGGGGCAAAAGGAGAAGAGGGGAACAGTTTCACACAGTCGAAGTTTCACTTTCTAATATTTTGGTGCCAATAAAATGCAAGATATCTTCCTGCTATACTGAAGTCATAACAGTAGGTGTCTACATTCACATTGGCCAAAGCTTCTTCAGAGACGAAATAGAAGTACAGATGTGAAATGACGTGGCAGCTCATTTAATAATAGCGAACTTCACCGCTTATTGATTGCCCGAGGCTGTTGATACCAGCCCTGTGTCTGTTTCACTCCTGCCTGTAATGGTATGTCTATTGGACTGGCTGCCGTACACTGATTGGCTTTATACGTTTCCGCCATGTTGCTGGGCAGCATAGCCCTTTTGCTGGTGTGTAACTGTCTGCCGTCTTACCAGCTATTTCACTTTTGTATTCCTAACTATTCCGTGGCTTAATGTTGATTGTTGTGCCCAGCTAGACCAAACGCTCCGACTAGCAGAAGAGACACGTGACCCATAGAATAGGTTCCATGGAGGAACAGCAAACACAGTCGCGATGAAGAGCGGACGGATTGCAACTATCCGACTAGTTAAGTGTCTGAGGTATTTTTCAGAGCCGCCCATACTGAGCAGTTTAGGTATGAATATATCTTCGTTTTTTGTATTTTCCTCTCAGGAAATGTGAGATAGTGTTGTAGCGAACGTGGGAAGATCCAGGAAGATCAGGTCAGTGTTGACATCTGCCGTGTACTTTTAGAAATGTTTTGCTTTCGCCGCCTCTGATGTTACAGTCGATACATAGCACTGAAGAAGTTTTGACGTGTCATTTAGTGATATATAAAAAAAGTTATGTTTATTTTGGTTTATTCTCTAAGAATAATATTAATTTAGAATTCTTATCTGGTTATTGTGTTTGAACATAGTTTCTACCAGAATGGTAAAATTTGTAATTTCAGTTTTAGTCGACAAATGAAATAGCGTAGGGCGTGCCTTAGGGCAACGACGAGCAGAATTCGTCATGTTCAGCGTTACATTATTTTCTTTTTTATGTAAATTGTTCCTCTTTTTTATAATTTAAAGTTGCTTTTTAATGGAGTTGTAATCTTGGTTATG
Organism: Medauroidea extradentata; assembly: GCA_003012365.1. NCBI lineage: Eukaryota > Metazoa > Arthropoda > Insecta > Phasmatodea > Phasmatidae > Medauroidea > Medauroidea extradentata. The sequence goes on from PNEQ01108424.1 coordinate 27,966, forward strand.
TAATTTTCAGCAGCATCAAGGACGCAAATCTGTGAATTTCATACAGTATTTTGCTGCATCCTAAATATTTAAATGCAATTATCTTTTTATAACTATCAAAGTTTTGTAAGTAACAGTTCCACTATTTTCTAACAAGAAATGTGTGGGGTAATGGTGAACCAATATTCTTTATTATCCTTCACTGTGGGACGATGGCGAATATGGCAGTGATTTATAAAATGCAATTTTCCAGTGTAAAATTTCAGTGTTATGCTTTGTTTTAATATTATAGGTAAAAAGTATTCTAAACTAAATAAATGTATTCTAGTTAAAATTGCGGGGGTTGTAAATAAATCAAAATGGACGCATGTCTAAGGGTTCACCATTACTCAAATTTACCTTGCACAATGTTTAAACGAATTTGAACAAATTTATCCTTTTTGTTGACAAAGTTCAGTTTTACTACTTATTGACCTAGAAATGTAAAACTTTAAATATACAATTATTGATACACATTTTGTGCATTTCCTGAAAAATTACTTTGAAGTACAAGGATTAGTAGAGAAAACAGACCGCCCGATAAAGATTAGTTGAGAATTTTCCGGAGGAAACTTCTCTTGACGAATCTTACAGTTATACTAACACAACACGAATCTTAATCTTGTAAAACAATGAACTTAATCAAATGGTTATTATTAATTTAAAATTGCAACACAGCTTGTAGTTATTAATTTTCACTATTTAAACTATTGCACCACACATACGAAAATAACGCCTGTCTCTAAACAGTAAGAGACACATAGAGTTGGAACTGTTAAATAATATCTACGCAAATTTTTCTTGTATTTTATTACGGGCTATTTGATAAAAATACTATAGTAAATGTTGGCTAAATAAATCAATGGTGGTAAGTTTAAAACATAATAGAGTTGTTTGCGAGCTCTCATGAGTTACGAAATGTAACGCCTTGTTTACGTTCACAGGTTGCCAAAAAACAAGCGCGATATACTACGTTAAGACCAATTTCAGACTTTGCTCACCAACTCATAATATCAGCCTGTTGTTGGTAGACAGGCGAATAAAATTAACCAATTCAATGCTGTGATAACAAATGTATTAGGCGAACTGAGTCGAGAACAGATTAGAACTGGTTGACTTCCTCTTAGCTTCAGCTACGGATGAAGCAAGACCATCAAGGGATAATACTTCATTTAAAGCAGTTTTAAAGACTATAATAAAACCTTTGTTTTGCTGCTCAAATTTGTGTTTGCAGACATACGTAATTTAGTTAACTTGGAAGAACTACGCGAGACGAAATCAAATATAAAAAAATGTTGCTTATAATAGTACACTATTAACGTGTGTGCAGTCAAACGTGCAATTGGAGTGGTTTAAACAATATTTATCGACTTTTCACGCGAATTCTGGTTTCGTCCAACTAAAATAAATTTGGTTCAAATTGTTTTTATTTGAGTTATATTTTTATCCAATTAACGAAATACTGTAAAGGGCAACTACATATCTTCAGAAATTATTTTTTTCAAATTTAAGTTCCTAGCTTTCGTGTACATAAATACATAACTATGATACGTGTAACACATTTACAGCAAATTTGAAATGTAAGAATCATTGAAAATATCGTAATGGTAAATGCATGAAATTACTTATACGTAATTAAAGTTTAAACAGTTACGTAATATAGGCCATATTGCAATTCAAACTTTTCCTGAAGGTTATGTAAACTTCAATATTTTAATTTTTTGCACAAATTAAAGAAAAACAGTATCACAGTATTAGGAAATTAATTATATGTGTGAAAAACAAGACACAATATAAAAACCGTTCACACAGAAGTTCCTAAGTGTAAATATTACAGCATGTTTTAACTGCTAAGATATTCCACATTCCCTGAGCATGAGAAGTTTTTATTTATGCCGTGAATTTATATTTACTGTCGTTGCCTACATTATTACTGAACTATTTATTGTTATAGTATTTTATCAGGATTTTAAATGTTACTTGTTAATGCCATAAAATAACTGTAACGCTCTTTACAAATATTCTGTTTTGCAATCCACACATCTTTCAAATTTGTTGGGAAGTAAAAACCATTGCGGCACTTACAGAATACTGCAAACGCATTGTATGTATTTTTATAAAGTGCAGGCAATTTGTTGACAAAATATGAAAATCAGTTTTTCAATAAGTCGGCATTTTTCAAAACGAAAAAAAAAAGTATAAAATTTAAGAAAAAATCATTAACACAATGCTGCCATATTACGTAGGCTAATCATCCAACGCAACATATTTTGTAACTAAACATGGAAAATAATGTCTTAAGGCTAGCTAGGAATTCTTTCGGTTTAATAAATACGTACGATTAAAACTGTGTGTACTTAAAGGCTTGTTCCCGAGTTTTTTTCAGACTGGTGCCAATAACTCAAATATTTTTTAACCAAAAGTTTTGAAAACATTTGAGTCAATGTACAATCACACGATGCACAATACTGTGGACGCGTTTTTTAAAAATAATGTACCATTCGCCAGCAAAAAAATAATTTCCTTCCTTTTTGCTTATTTTCACGACGAAAAACGTGGTACTTTGGGTAATTAAATCTAAAAAACCGTTCAGTATAATTCTACAAAAAAATTCAGCTGCGAATTATAACATATAAGAGTTAAAACAGTGCAGCGAAATTTTGATACGAGTGTTAGGTAGCAATAAAAAATATTTTCGAAATCACTGCAAAACTCCGCAACAAGGCCTTAAACACGGTATGGTGTATTTTTTATATTTAAAAGTCTATGAAAAAAATAGCTGCACTGTCTTCAAGAAATACTGTTCATGTTTTATATTAAAGTCATAAGATTTTTTTCCGGAATACGTTTTGAACGACTCACGAAAAAAAAATGTTAATGGAACGCATATTAAGATTATTTGCATAAATTTGATTTCAAGGATTGATTTTTATAACATGCGATTACAAAATATTTTTAATTTTTCCATTAACATTTGCTCTGTAGGATTACATATAAAAATAATTTTTAGTATATGACTATATGCATCGCATAATTCCAGAGGCACAATTATTTTTGATCGAGGAATTATTATCAACAATTAATAAAAAAAGAGCTACACGAATATTGAATGTCAAGAATTAGTTTTTGTTTTCAGTTTGCACTTAACAAACTTCTAAATATTACGATTCAAATCATATATAGAATTCAGATAGACTGTACAAACTTGTACTTAAAAAAATATATAATTTGTGTCAGGAATTCATCACATTTAGCAGCTATTAACAAAGTGGACAGACACAAAAATCTTACTGGTGCACTCACAAACCGATGTGCAGATAAGACGACGGGCATGTGTCAGCCAAGTTCGTACGATAGTTCAGCCAATGTTCTTGATTAAATCAAGTAGGGAATTGCCTTATCAAATTTCATTTCTCATACCAGTGACAAAGGACACGAGTGTTCGGACAGCCTTGGAACCTGACATACAACTAAGAATGCAAAACTCAAAATAAGTTTTTTTACGAGACAGAGCTGTGACTATTGTCTGTTTTCTGGACCTTGATTGCCAGTTTGAAAGAAGAATTTTGTGACCAGAGATTAGAATCTGTTTCATATTTTAGTGTTTGAGTGAGCTACGTACAGTTAATTGACTACGATTATGTTTACCGCCAGGAGCTTAATTCACAACATTACTGTATCGATTTGCTTATCGCAGGGAGCAGGGCTACTTTAATAGAACTTTGCTAACTCACAAACACGGAAGAGAATCACATCCCTGATAATATGAAAGTACCTACATGTTTGCATAGATTACTCGACACCTTGGAATACACACGTGTGAACAGTCACGTTTAGTCATGTCATATACGGTTACATTATTCCGCTGAAATTAGTTCTCAAATTATATCGTCACCATAAAATCCACCTGGAACATACCACAAGTACTCCAGCAAGTCCACACAACACCATGTATTTCCTGTTTCAGCTTTGTTACATTAGCAGCTGTCAACTTATATATTTGAAAGCTCCTTCTTACTTCCATATTTTTTTCCTTTACATCCTCCCGCAAATTGTCTACCAAAACTACATTCCCGCGGGCCTGCTATAAACTATTTGTGCACTGATATGAATCATTTAGAAGTTCCTAGAAACATTGATATTCGCACGAATGCTTTATTTACTCAAATATTAAAAAGTACGAAAGCAACTTTCCTATTTTTTTGTCACGTCTTTCCGCAAATAAATTAATAGAAAAATTACAATATACTGCTTTTCTTTGCATACCTAATAAATTGCATTCATGCCCTGATTGAGAAATTTCTATGTTTTAAAAATATATACCAAGCAATTATTTTGATTGCCAGTATAAAACACGACACGAAACGTTAAAACACAAAATAAGTTTTATAATAATTTTGTCTTCATTGCTTCATTCATAAGCTATTCTTTATTAAGCTACTGGCGGTCAAAGTAAGAAATTTATATTGAAGATTAATTTGAAAAAGACATGACAAAGTGATAGAACACTGTCCTTGCATTTAAAATGATCAGGGTTTGAGTATCGATCCAGCAATCCTAAAATCGGTTTTCCAGCATTTAGTGAAATCACTCCAGTTGAATATTGAGATGGTATCTTTTATGTTCCTTAGTTTATACTGCAATTACCGATATTTATAATGTTGTAGTTTAAAAGAGAGCAGATAAATTGAAACCATATTACTCCCAGTTCTGTTGAAATTATTTTCTTATTTTGTTTAAATTTTTTAATGTACAAATATAACATGATCTTGTATAATTTGCCGATTAACGAAAAATAGGAAAATTTACTTTAAATGAAACTGGGCCACGGTTATAAGATAGTCCCTCTGTTTACGATCAAAATATAATTATCACAAAAGTTGTACAAACGCGGTTACATATGGATCACACAAAATACCTTGGCATAACCTCTTCCTACTTCCTCTGCAACTCCTACCTGGGTATTCGATATGTTTAGGTCACTTAATCAACGCACTGAAATTATATAAAGCAACAACGTTGCATTTTTTCGTTGGTTTTAACTTGTGTTGTGTTGTCTATTGTCTTGTGTTTGTTGTCCACTGTTCACTGTTTATTGTTTACTTCCATCTTTTTTCATATTGGGAATATGGTTTTATATTTGTGTCTGTCTTTGTGTCTGGCTGTTGCGTAGATTTTCGACTGAATTCTATATCTATAATTCTTTCTTGTCTAATGTTTTAAATTATTTGTAAAAACTGACAGAATTCCTCTGGGATTGCTTTTTTTATTTTTGTGAGTGTCTTATAACTTTGTGAGTGTTTTATATTCGTTTTTACTTGTTCGTTTTCGTACTTTGTCATTTAACACAGGTTTGATCAGCAAAACATGAGCAATGGCGTATGTCCACAAAACAATAAATTCTAACAATGTAAGTAATAACAAGAGCCAGAGTTTGTCAGGGAAATATTTTTGCATAATTTTGTTTCAATGTCTTACATGCACATCGACAGCTCTGATTCTTGGTAATTGGCAGCATGTCTTTGTTCAAACACCTCTCTCCTTTGACTACAGCAATCATATTAATGTTATTGTAGTGCCGTGAGTCTATGATTTGTCAGTATAACTTCGATTACGCTAAATCTGAATTAGTGAATATTCACTGATTCACGCTGATGGATGGAGTAGTTACAACAATTTGAATAAGTGAAAATAGTCACTTTTTAATTAGAGAATATTCACTGATTCCCTTTAAGAGTGCCAACATCTCACAAGTGAGTCAGTGAATATTTACAGTTTTTTCCAGTTGTTTTCAAAGAACAAATTTCACTTATTGAGTCAGTGAAAAATTACAGGAAAATCTGTGGACATTCACTAATTAACTTGTTGAATGTTGGCACTCTTTATCGGAATCAGTGAACGGTCACCGATTTCACAGTGGTTTCTCACTGATTCAAATTGTTGAAACTGCTCCATCCATCGGCGAGAATCAGTGAATATTCACTAATTCAGATTTAGAGTTAAGGAAGGAGAGAGAGTTAATACTTGAAACCAAACTGCAGATGTGTACACGAGTCATCAAAACCAATGAATTTTGCAGGAGAGCAATTAGAAAACTCGAAAACGCTATACTGAAACAGTGTATGTTGAAATGAAAAGTGCTGTTACTCATTGACAGTTAGCATTTATGCTATGAAATTCTGGTGGTAGATTCTACACCCATAGTGCTTTGTATTTCTATTTATAACTCATTTCGGGTGAAAAAGTGACATCCGTCATTTTTGCAGTGAACTCTTCAAATGGTGCAAAATATTTCCGCCACAATATGGTGGCTGTAACAATAAGGTGGGAATACTCAGGTTGGCGGTAGGTAGACACTCACCTCTTGTACCTTGCGGTGTACGGTGACCTTGTGCCACTGGTTGTCGTCGAAACGCACGCGGTTGGGCTTGATGTTCATCTCAAGCTTGCCGTTACCCAGGTTCATGGACACGGATAGTCCTCCGTCCCTCAGGGCAATGTTGAGGTAGTCCAGCTCGTCGCCTGCAACACCACGCACCCTCTCTGCTGTAGCCTCGTAGATGTACTGCCATATACAGTACAAATAGAGATGATTGTATATCGCGGATATGCCCTGTGCCAACGTGCCCTTGATAACACTGTAGTTTCTTGTGACATGTATGACTGGGTGTTATACATCTGGTACAACGTAGCTGTCTGCAGACCAATATTAGGCATCAAATATTTTAAAAGCGCTATACTTATTGGCTTTTACAAACAGAGCAACAGTTCTACATACGAGCGAAAGCCAGTCATCTTTTCATAAGCTAAATGCATGTAGAAACAAGTTATCCCGCGATAAACCATCATCTCTAAGTATAAACCAATACTGGAAGCTTGTGAAGTTGGTTCCACGTCATACCAACACATAACAGAACACTGCATTTTATTAACTTCAGGTTTACGTTGCCAACATAACAAGCAGGGAAAAAACTTATTTTTCTCGACGAAGAACTAGTTTTCGATGCAACAACCAAAAATAATCTACTAAAAAAACAATAGTATGCTAAGCACATAAACAAGAGAAAATTAAGGTTAACAACATGTAACATTAATTTAGTTCCACTTCATGCCACTAGGTTATTGGTCGTAAACTGAGCTTCGTTATTAGCATAGAGCTGTATAGTATTAGTCTATATAGTATTTGGTACTTAAAGTCTAAGACCTTCCAGTCCTCGTCCACACGTTGAACTCTGGGAGGAAGATTATGGACGTAGCTGTACAATCCGAGTGCCCGCGTAGAAAACCACTTACGCCATAATAAAACCTATACTTCGAGACACTGGAATATCAGGCGAAATTCGACTGTCTGCTAGGTTCTGAAGTGCTGTGTATAACAATAATGATGTATCGATATTGGCTATCTTTTTTTTTTTCAAGCACTGTTTCTCTCTTCAACAGGCTCAGTTAGTAGGCCTACGCTCAGTACGACTTAAACACAGAACGTTCGTGACATATCCAAAAACTGATCGCACGTGTCACAAATTGCATCATACAATAACAGTAGGGTAAAGATACAGCAGTTTATTGAAAACTAGCCTAAGTTGACTCAAAATATTTTTGCCATTTCCCAGTGTTTCTATCCGTAATGCAAAACACTCTATTACAGTAATGGGAATTTTTCATCTAAACTCAGTCAGGGATTCAATCATACTTCAGCTGGTGAGAAAAACACAAGTAGAACGTTGTTACTAATAATTCGTTCTGTACTTCACTATTTCAGGAGCGTTAATACGTAATGTAATGAGAGAGAAGCTGTTTTATCATCTGAGCTGGACAAACCCGTTCGTCGGAGGGTTTTATCGAGGATCTCTCGCACATCCACCCCTTCATTTCAACGTTGCTCCATACAAACTTATTTCACACATTACCAGAATTGAAAACCTCGCTGTTAGTAGCTGACCAAATTCTCTTTACTTCACTTTGTACTGTGGGTTTTTGCGTGACGAAACAAATATTTACCTTCGCAAAAGTATGCTGAACAAACCAAAGGCGCTAGGATTGGGTCCGGTGATTTAAAATAACATTCTTATTTTCACTATATCCTTAGTAGGGCCGTAAAATATCTGCTGCCGGATGAAGTTTCAAGTAGGCAATCGCCTATAAACATACGTAAATATGAACTCAGTTGGTTATATATACTGAGCGAGGCATAACATTTAGGAAATACCTCGTTGGTGCCTAATATGAAGGTGCCACTGCTATATTTACATTGCTTGCGGCACAAAATGAAGATGTGGATAATGCGACCGTGGCACGCAAATGTTTGAAGTGTTATAACAGCGGTTACATCGCAGATAGGCTGCTCATAATTATTATTTAATGCATAAAACTTATAATGAAATACATAAGAATAAATACGATTTGGTATTCAGCAGAATTAGTAAAACTTGCTGTATTTAAATGCTCTCTAGCAGCTTTGATGAGCAAGGATGTTTATGATCCATACGAAAATTGTGTACTTAATTTTAGTTTACGATAGAATCTAAATGGTAGCGTGCGATTGATTAAACTTAATGTTCCATTATAATAACTGAATCGGCCGTTGTTTAAATGCACTAAGTCCAAATTTCACAAAAATCGGGTTTTAATGGCACTGAAGATTTTTTGGTCCACCGGACTGACCGAAGTTGAAAGCAACGTAGTCCTCACCTTATGCAAAAACAAATCAAACATATGTTTTATTGACTCTGATAAATGAACTTAATTGATTTCGAACATTTATGATTTTGGGACATAGTGCATTTAAACAATGGCCTATTCACTTTGAGAACACAACACCGGAAATAGTTAACGTTTCGCACATGTATTTTCTCAGGTACGTCGGGCTAATACGTGAGTGACGAAGAGTGTTTATGTCCGTTTAAACCTTTAAACCTGCAAACTAGGACTTTATTTATAGAATAAATATATTAAATTCACATGCAAAGAATGGGATATATATATATGCTACATTAAAATACCTACAGGATCCTATATTTTAGTGTGTATTGCCCTATAGACTTAATAGTATTACATATAGGTAATTTTAAATTGTTAAATAACCCTCTCTACTCAAGAACCATCCAGAAAGGACTTTCAAACTTGGATTGTTTTGTATAGGTTGCTAACGGTAAAGTGAGCACTTTCGTAGACCCTACTTTCAAGATTATAAATAAAAAATATATATTTTATCATTGCTTTACACGGATACATTTCAATATTATACCATCTATTAAGGTTCTGAAGCTTCGAGGTGCGAGGGAACCGAACAAATTGAAAAGAAAAAAAAACCGGGAAAATTTGTTATTTTCGTTAAATGTGAAAATGGGAAAATTCTGAACTTTTTCCACAAATGTGAAAAAAAATAGGGAAAATTAAAAAAGTATTCAATAAAATAATATTACAATTTCTGAATTACAAATCTGGATGTTAAATGTATTTATATTCGGGCTTATCTGCCGATACACATAGTACCCTACCAGTACCACGAAAATGAAAGTCAGTTAATGTGACAAAAAGTTTCAAAACAAACAACAATAAAATTGGTACAGTAAAGTAAACAATATGCATATGAATTAACCAGAAATAGTTGTCATACACATACTCATGCACAACTTACAATCTCTGCCAGGAAAACAGTTTAGATTACAACAAAAACTCCTTTGTAGTTCAAATTCACAAGTAACAACCTAAGATAATTATTAATTATCTTGTTGCTTGTATCAACTGGCTAAGTAGTGTACTTTGCTGTTGTTTTACGTTTATCAACTTTATGATTTGCCGTTTTTTTTTTCAGACACATAATTGACATGTAAATTTTTACAGTTATTGCTGTTTGCGAGGTGTTCTCTTATGACTTACGATGGCGTGTGTGTGTTCTTGATTACTATAAGTAAAACAAGTTACTTAAATTACAGTAATGTGATTCTTCTATAGTTCACCTAATCTTATAACTGTAAAGTTCTCATGTTTGCCTTCTTTCCACATTCATACGTCTTGCTAGTAAGTAAATGTTCAGGATGAATCAGATAGGCCAGTTCTCCGCTTTTCTTCTTTTTTTAATTACCTTATGTAAGTTACTATATATTATTTAGCTGCCACAGATTTATAATTTCACAATGATTTTAAATACATTTTTACAATTTTTTTCGGAAAACTTTGGGGAAAAAAACCGTGATTTTTTCTGTTTTTTTTCCTTTCACCAATTTTTCTGGAAATTTTAGAACTCTACAATCTATATATTTTGTTTATTACTCGCACTGCTATGGGAACATACAAACTGATTGAAAGAAAAATTACGTATTCAGAAGTCCTCATTTTACGGTTATTAGCTTACAAACTATCCAAAGCATTTTTTAACGTTATGTAGTTCTGTTCTTATATCTATAAACTTGGTTGATAATTATTTATAACTGTAACCGCTGTCAAGATTTGTGTACGCCAATGGAATAGTTATATTATGATTTGATTGCTAAGGAATATATTTATCTGAAAATCTGTGTATATATTTCGTTACTTGTTCACGCACTTTCCTGACTGAAGGCTCACACATCTGTCTGGTCCAAGCGCACGCAACTAGAAAAAGAACAAGCTGGATCGCTCGGCCCCAGAACTGCGAAAAAATTCCTTTCTCTCCAACTGGTGATAGAACAACATTCTAACTATAAAAATTCGAGCGTATCTCTGTCCGAGAAATATTCAAACACCCTTCAAAGTTTCGGAAGTGAAGAGAGAAAAAAAAAAGAGTGTCTCTGGAAAAGAAGCCGTCACGGACACCACCTGCCGCTGGCACCCGACAGTTCAGTCGAGAGTAAAAAGGCAGGTCGTTCAGCCGAGTCCTCGAATATACAGGCTGTTCCATGGCTCAACGCTAAAACACCACGAGGCTGCTCTCCATAAAAATAACATTCAACCAATATTTCAACAAACCTACATTCGTAAACCATTCCGAAGAAAGGTAAACTCTACTCTGAGCAAGGTGGCGCAACAGCAACGCATTGGGCTTGCACTCGGACGGATCCAGGATCTATCCCGGATCCAGCCCTCCTGATTTTGGTTTTAAAAGATTCCCGAAATCGCTCCAAACGAACATTGAGTTCTTTCCATAGCAAAAGAACATGGCCGCTTTGTTTCCAAGTTCCTGTTACAGTATAGTGTTAAGTTGTTTCTCGCAGTCTCTAATGTCCTTGCTGTCGACGAGACGTAATGATTATCTTACCTCGATAGTAAGAAATAAATTAAACGTCTCATGAAAACATGTTTATGGATTACATTTCATTATGATGTAAAGTACACTAACTGAATAAAGGTGTACAGGACGCTAACACGAGTATTGTAAAACATGCCTGTCTGCACATAATGATATCTTATTTTTAAAGACTTTCTCACCTTTCTGAGATGTTTACGACACGGTTAACGTATTCTCCGAGTGTTTTTAATGAGGGACTCTGGTGGAATGTCTGTACTGGGAACATGTCAAGCTTACTTTCTCTAGACATTGTTGACTTCGTTGCTCTATCGCCACCATTATATTACGGTTCCTCCTCCCAGACATGGCTCACCTTAGCAACGAGTGGTTTAACTTGATATGCGCTTTCATGTTTCCGGAGTAAAAATCATTCCTCTAGTGTCTATCCGTTTCGGATGTTGGGACCATCATAGCTATATCGCATTTGCTTGCACGACAAAAATTCCTCTCTCGAGTGTGAAGACCAAGTCCTTAAGTTTTCGAACCAATATGTTCTTCTCCTCTTGCCAGCTGTCTTTCCTGGAAGAATGTTTTGCTTCAGTTTATAACTATTTCCATTACAACATGACGCTATGTTGTATAGGCCATTCGGAATAAAGTGAGCACTAAAGATTTAACATTTGAAAAAAATCACTAGCCGTTACTGCGTGTAAGTCAACATTAACAACAGTTACATTATTGTTTGTATAGTTGATAGCGAATAACTGTACGTAGTTCCGTGTATTTTCTTATTTGAATACAGCATTAGTGAAACAACATCAATTGCAAACGACCTCTCTGTATTTAATATATTTTAAAATATTTATTTACGTTCTTACTGACATACCAACTGACTGTATAATTTTATTTAATTAGCGGCAGCACAAAACGACGCAACCGAGTCGATTATCGTTGGCACATGCCGCTAATGCTTCGCGCCACAGAGGTAGTATAAAATTTCACCGACAGATATCACCAGAGTTAGGTTCTCGGCACTTGGAAGCGAATTGCGTCATTCAGTTTGTTTGTCCGTTATGTAATGAATATCGGTTTCTGATAAACACATATAAAAGTATTAGAAGTGACTGTTCATGAATATCATTGCTAAATTATGTGAAGTCATTAGTAATGCAGGTTATGTTTTATGATCGCCAGCCTGAGCATCTGGAAATAGAAACAGCAATTTTTCCTCTGTTTCACACATTAAGAAAATACGTTATTTATTGTTTCTCTTTCCGTGCGTCGTCGTCGCTCATTACAGTATGCTGAACGGAACCCGAATTCTTGAGTTGCGTGTGTCGTGTGCACGGTCGAAGGAGAACAGGTCTGGACACTTGCCTATCCAATTACCAATGTATTTTGCTTGACCCCTTGTTGTTTGGCTGTAGTTAATCATGTTACCGAGAATGTCGTACTTTTTGGCGCTGTTTTCCGGGCGGTCGGACTCAAACTCCGTCCATTTTTTTCCATTGTTTAATTTATGTAGTAAATAAAGATTGCTGGAGCCTTTTCTTAAATTTGTGAACTAAGGAAGTGTTCTATAAATTGATAAAAAATACGTTTTGATAAATTGTTTATCTTAGCGGAAAGGAGGTGGGCGGAGCTTGAGCCGACCGCCCTAACAGCAGCGCCAAAAACCTATAGCATTGTTGTGAACTTGGAGAACTGCAGCCAAACAACAAGGGGGTCAAGTTTCCAGGCGAGTGTCCAGACCTGTTTTTCTACGACTGTGGTCGTGTGTGTTTTTAGTGGCGGTTTTAATTTAAAAGTTCGAATATACTGTGCATGCATTTACGAGATTCGTAAAGGTAATAGCGCCGTTAAAGTAGACGCAGAGAAACCAGTGTTATAAGACGTTTAATCGCATGTATTTATAACTAAGATTACTACTGGGTATATCATATATTCAACACCCGTGCATTTAATGAGTACATATTGTAGCTAAAATTTATCGGAGCAGTGTAACGTAAATGTAAACATTGTACAAGCCTATGTAAATAAAAGCACGTGGCAATGTTGATGTTTACATGTAGCGGGAAGATATAAACTGGCAGAAATAGAAATTAATCAGGTTTATTTTTAGTGCTCACTTTATTCCGAATCATCTATAGTAATCCTACAAGCCACACTCATACGCACGCTACTGTAATGCTACCTCTGTCATATCTCGTCTGTAAAGATGGGTTTACAATGTCACAAAAATCCGACAACATATCACCGACAGCGACGACAACAACCATTATGAAGAAAGGTCACCCGACATATACTGTAACCCCCATTCCCCGACAAAAGTAGTTTATATTTCTACCTTCGTCGTGTTGGCTACTGCGAGAAAATAAGAAAACATTTCCGTAAGTGACAGTAGAATATCAAATTAATCTAAGAATTCATTACGGTAGATTATTTTACACAACATATATGTTGAGGTTGGGTATTATTGTCTGTAATGCAGACATAACTGTTTGTTGTGTACTGTGTTTAATAAATAAAAATGTTTAATTAAGAATTTTAACATAACACAAAACTATTCTGAGTTACGTTAGCTCATGTTAGTTTAAAAATCCGAATTTTGTATATTAATAATATCATCCTTTTGTTTGCTTTAATTTCTATAATTGTTATTTGTTATCATAGTGCGGAATTTCTTTGTTTTCCATAAATAATGTATGGCAAGGAACTGGCTGGTACCACATAATAAATAACGCTAACTGAAGCGACAAAGGGAAGCTTTTTGATTGTTGTTGCTTTCGTACCAGCTCTCGGGATGTACAGGAATGTAAACCGTTGTTATAGTACGTACTAGCCTTTAGGTTTACATACTCTTTGTACTAGCCCTTGGGGCGTGCAGGTGTGTAAACAGAGCCATGTAGAACGAGAGACATTGGTTTAAACCGTGGTAGGAATATTAACAGGCGGAATCGTCCTGCCGTCAAAACTCGCACCCTACTGCGCAGCTACCCATGACGTCACGCGAGTTGCAAGGGACAGGAATCTAGCACAAGTCAGTACACGTCTGACGTACCGCGCGTGCACAAGACACGCCCCGTGTATGTTAACTGGTCTGTGCCCGCGCGGTCGCAAAAACTCTTCAACTAAAGAGGGCGTCGTACATAATTCAACGCTAAAAGCATCACTCTATAACTGCAGGTTTCTTGAAGCCAATTTGCAAAAATTAAACAATAGCAATCCTAGACAATAGTATTAGCCAACGTTTTAAACAACATTGTTTCCAGTGTTACGAACTTCTGAGGCACAATCTCTGACGTCGCGAACCTCGTGTATATAACTGCGGCGCAAGAGATCACGCGTTACGAATGAGTAATTCTGAATAAATATTTACTCATAAAGTTGGCAAATACCATTATCTATGATTGTCATTGAGTATTTTATCCTTATTGGCTTCGAAAAAAGCGTAGAAATCAATTTATGTTTTCAGCGTTTATTTATCTACCACGCACTCTTAATCGTCGTCAGTCGAAAACCATTCAGTCGAATGACTTGGAAATTTTTACTACGTATAATTGAATTGTTCTGCCAAAGAATAAATCAGGTTGTTATTTTTTACGAAAATTATTTTACATTAAAAATATAGGCTTGACAATGTACTTTACTGTTAACTACTGATAAAAAAATGGCAGGGGAAAAATATAGTAAGCGAGAAACTTTCTGTTTTTTCGAGATAGATGGGTGGTACCAGCGGACGAAATAAAAAGGAAACTCTAAAAATGGCAAGATACGCTGTAATATTAGTGGCTGGTAGAAGGCAGAACATTTCAGACGCGTGCGTTCGATATCAGCGACCCGATCTGAACTTCTCCCTCGATTTATCTGCACTGCATTTCCTATCATAATTTCAATTTAATTACTTATAACTTTTTTTAATTTCTAATGTAACCGAATAATATATACTAAATCAGCTCGTTAATTATAATGTTTCTATACGTACTATTCGCTGTCATCTTATAATATTTATGCCGTAATTAAATTACAGTACTAATGTCATTAAAATGTTCTATATTTTATTTCAATACTTTATTGCAACACCAAAAGGCCTTAAATTATAATTCATTAATGTATAATATTTTGCAACCCATCGGAACATACGTAGATATTTTACATACACATGCCAACTATTCGAGCACATCTTAATAATTAATAGCACATACTTCTTTCATCACGTTACGAACTTGATCTGTTCGCAGAAAACAAGAAACTATTCGTTCCTCTGTAGAACACTTGAAAATAAATCTCTTTAAACAATGCATTTATATTTAACTTCTAGTTTTAGTTTGTATATTACACAAATATAACATGATCATTCGAACATTGACATATTAGACTGGGAGAGTTATAAAAATACACGAACCACAATATCAAGTAGATACAATGTTTGTTCCAAGTAGCGTGATTTATTACAAACTCATAGCTGTAGCTTATGTTGTGCATTATCAAACAAAACTCCAAAGGAGACTGTAAAATGAATAGTACTTCATTGGTGAAATAGACATATCTAAATACTCTTCCATTGGATATAAGTATTTTTACTGTCGTCGTATCTTGTTCCTGTGTCGTGGGATAGTGTACTAAACGCACATATTATTTTCATTTGATTCTAAACAATAATATAAAAAACTGACATGGAAATAGCTTCGTTTCATGTAGGTATAGACGTGTATATATATATATATATATATATATATATATATATATATATATATATATATATATATATATATATATATATATATATATATATTTAAGAAATAATTGGCATATCTTAGATTTTAGCAGAAATGCAATATTTTAAGGAAGTGTGTAAATAAGCTAATATTTGTTGTTAGTTTCATTGTTAAGTTACCGATAATGGCGAAAAACCACAAATCCATCTGATTCTACAACAGTTTTCGAGTCATAATTTCCGATATCCTCAAGTGTATTTACCAAATTCTTATAAAAGTTATTCTTGAGGTTGATTTTTAATATTATTACCTTAAATATTACTGTAATTAATAAACAGTGCTACTTACTTACTGATGTAAACGCAGGTTTGACTCACAATAGCACACAGTTAATCTGAATAAAGAACGTTAGGAATAATTTACTTACAGCCTTCATTAAGAAACCCTTTTCATTTATTAATTACATCAGAAACATTCGTTTTCATGATTATTAGAAAAAGTGTCACAATTGTATTTTCTTAGTGTTACAGAGATGTAGAGTGTATTTGAATTCATGCATGACGAAGTATTCTATTTTTAACGATACGCTAATTGCATTTAGTAGAAAATCGGCGGGAAGGTTAAAAGGTAGATAAGTAGAAAGAAATTAATAAAAAAAACGCAATCCCAACTTAAATTGATTATATATCCCTTCGAAAGACCTAATTTGTCAAAAAAATCTAAATATAACTGTAATAGGGCTTACATTATTTGACAAAAAGATTGCATTTTCACCATATCATAGCGACAGCTTTATCTGTTCTCAATAACGAAGCATAACATATATTTACAATCTAAATTGATTTTTTCCAGCATATTTTCCAAAATTAAATTGTAGTTTTGCAATAGAAAAGCTCGTCAGAATTGTTTTTTAATACATTTTAATTTGTGATATTTAATGAATGTCGTAATTAATGAAAACCTATGATGAAAACATATTTTTATTTTAATTGCATTCAAGGAGCCTCGATAACATGCTATCTTACTTTACGAAAAGCTATCAGCTTGATTTATTACCAAAAGCACACGATTCTAAAACAAGAGTGCACGCGGAAACTCATTTGTTCTGCTGAGTCACAAAAATTCATTGCAGAAAACAACACAGTCACATCCAATTACTAAACTTTAATTTTAGTTATGAAGTGTAAGAGGAATATTGACTTCTGTTCCTATGTATAGTAGAGTAAAAATAAGTGATAACATTTAACTATTAGGTTTTCTACTGTTGTGGTTTGCTATTGTAGGTCTAAGAAATAAAGAGATAATAAAATAATGTAAATGAGGATGCATGTTAGTGAATTTAATTTTTATAATGTTATTTAATTTGGTGTATATTAATAAGTAATACCAAAAGTTGGTTATTTTTTGACAAATATGATATACTGAATTGAAATTAACTTGGCAAATCCAGTATGTATAAATCAAGGGACAAGTTGCGGTCGGATCGTCGATATCGAACGCGCGCGTCTGAAATGTTCTGTATGTTACCTTCCGCCAAAATTATAGCTTATCTCCAAACTTTTCGAAGGGGAAATAAAAATTAAATTTAGAATTTCCTCTTTCTTTCGTCTGCTGGTAACTCCCCCCCCCCTTACCCAAACTCAATCACAAAAAACTAAAACTTTTTTCGCTTACTATATTTGGCCCTGCATTTCTTCAGTCAATAGTGAACAGTACATTGTTACAGATTGCGTTATCGGCCGAACAGTTCACACGGTGCAAAGATTTTGATGTAATTTGACTGAATGGTTTTCGATTGCTGACGAGTTTAGTTTGAACGTTTTTTGGGCGCTCTAAGTGAGTATTCGCCAATATTCCTTGCAACTCGCATGACGTCACAAAGGAGGGGATCGAAGACAGTGGAAGGAGAACGTGGGTATGGTTCCACCTCTTACTATTCCCACAACGGTTTAAGCCACCACTTTATGTATATAACAGTGTTACATTTGACGTTACTTACTTGTCAATTTGCTCACAGATTATAAAATAAGTCCTACTACACGTCAGTGTAACTAAAAAGCAACGAACTCCGACAACTTTCCACTCCACAGTGAAAACGACTACGAGTGAGTGAGAGACATTGGTCAGCGTTTAACATCGAGGTCTTTAGCGCTGGTGAGGGGTGACATGATGTGAGTATGGAGCAGCGCCGGAATGAAAGAACGGGGGAAACAGGAGATCCCCGAGAAAACCCGCCGACCAACGGCATCGCCCGGCACGATTCCCACATACGAAAATCCGGGGACCGACCCAGCCGGGAATCGAACACGGATCGCCTTGGCGGAAGGCGACTACGATAGAAGCAAAGTCTTTTCGCTTCCGTTAGAACTTATTTATTCTGTGCCGGTACGTATGTTGCCAAAAACCACGAACACAAAACATATGTCAATGTAAAATATAGAATTTTAATTGGTTGTGAAAATGGTCCGAAAGCATCCCGTGTCTTTCTGTCTGTCGGAACGAACTCGTCAGGGCGAACTACTGAACCCAGGCAAAATTTGCAAATGTTTCAGCCTACTTGAAAGCGACTTATATCCGCATATGAATTCAAGTGTTGAGGTGAGTCACTTGAGGAAGAACTCAGAGGACTAGTGCCCAAGTTTCGAAAAGTGCCGAACGCTTGGTAGTCCTGGAAAAAGGGAAGTACGAGCTATACACATGTAAGTTTGTGTGAAATTCTCCATATCGAAACAGGTTAAAGAAAGTGTATTCCCACTGTAAGAGGGCTAGTCCGGGTGCTTTTAGTCTCCCAATGTCGTCTGCTGTAAACGTATGGAAAATGGCGAAAGTGGAATTCTATGAAAAACTGAATGTGCTAAGTGGAAGCATTAAGTTTATTGTTCGCATCTTTGAAGAACAATATCGTATAATACTACTTTTTCGTTACGTCTGTTCATGGTTTCCTAAAATTACTAAACGTCGAACAACAATTTGATTTTAGTGGTGATAAAAAGAAATACTTAAGTTCATTACAAGCTATGCTTTTCCCTACAGATCGTCTTAATACGTGTCATACAAGACTACACGAGCAGGCCTGGAAGATACGTTGCTCGCCAACTGCATGCTATCGTACACTTATCTGGGCTGCACGGGCTAAGACCTCACTTCTTAATGATCGTCTTAATACGTGTCATACAAGACTACACGAGCAGGCCTGGAAGATACGTTGCTCGCCAACTGCATGCTATCGTACACTTATCTGGGCTGCACGGGCTAAGACCTCACTTCTTAATGAACGACTAGACCAGTAGCATTTGCGCACTGGGTCATGGGTAGAAACAGCTGTGTTTGCACAAACAATGTCGGAAATCGTATATAGTAATACGGGTCGAACTATCTGTGTTTATTAATTAAACACGTAGCACATTTGGAGTCTACAAATAACAATTTTTCGTAAACAACAATTGAAAAAGTTTCGTAATTACCTATTTAATTGATAACTGTTTTTTGATAAACAACGATGCAACCAAATTTATCGTATAACTTAAAAAGTGTCCGTATATTGATTGCATATTTATTATGATAAACACACAAAATAAAATAGTGGGCAGTAATTACCAACAGGTTATGATTGATTGTTGTTTTACACTGCAATAAACATAACATATCGAGAGAAACGCTGTCTTAAAATGAGTTAATATTAATTTTCTCCCGACAATAATGTAAGCTTTCAAGTAATGAGACTGGCTGCAAGCAAATAAGAAACAAATACTGATTTCTTCTTTTAAATTTGCATTATATGTTTAACTCAACTGTGTAACACTCTTCATGAGTTTTGGGGGACTCCATTCTCACACCCTCATTTAAAGACTGAGATAAACACAAATATATTAACCTAGGTCTATTATACACCTGCGTACCAAGCGAGGGAATACGAACGCATGAAAACGTAAATAAACCGTCATCCTCAGTTGCGACCAATGTTGGCAATAAGCTGTGTTAGAGAACACACGTAAATGCAACGTTGAGGTAATGTAGTATACCAGCAAATATGTTCGAAAAAAGTATTATTATTGCAATGAATTATCAACATTCTGAAACTAGTTATATATAATATCTGAACATATTGGAAGACCAAATTACTGTTATTTAAATTTTGTGGGTTAAATGTTGGCAACAAGTTGATAAACATACTGTCGGGGTTTAGTGTGTATAATTACATTTTACACGAAGAGTTAAAAATCACGTTTTTAAAATACAACGTAACAAATCATTCAAGTTTATAACATAAAACGGTTACTTAGTTAAAAATAAATAAATATGTAATTTTTGTTCTCTAGGTTATACGTTGGAACAATCTTGGAAATCAAACTGTTGGATAATAGTTTGTTCCCAGTATGTCGGTCCAACGTTGCATAACCCACATTATCCCGACAATAGAAAATCTTTTGTATGTAGGTTGGCTGAACATTGCTAACAAGTTGGTAATCATACTGTTGGTGTTAGATATGTAATTTTGCATTGAACCAACATTGCTCAAACAGCACGTTTATATAAAAATCCGAAATTTATTTATGAAGGCACCAATGCTTCTTGTATTTAAGAAAATATGATAAAGATGGTATAAATAAAAATTCTGCATTATATGAAATATATAATGTTGGTTATATGTTAGCAAAATGTTGCGAATCCAACGGTTTGATATTGGTTGTTTTCTGTATGTTGGCCCAACGTTGTATAACCCACATCATGCCAACCACAAAAGTATTTTGTTTGTAGGTTGGTTGAGTGTTGGCACTGAGTTATTAAAAATACCGTTACTGTCTGGTTGTGTAATGTTATATTTGGCCAACATTGTTAAACTATCTTAAACGTGATATAAAATACATAAAATACCCTTGCTCCTTGCATTTAATAAATTATGACAATGATTACTGTATGAAAATTCTGCTTGTATTAAAAATATATTTTGTTGGTTATACATTGGGAATATGCTGGAAAATCAACAGTTGGGTGTAGTACATTTTCAGTACATTGCTCAACGTCACGTAATCCACATTGTGCCAAACACAGAACATATTTTGCGGAAGGTTAGCTGAACTTGACCAAGTTGGTAAACAGACAGACACATTTAGGCCTATTTCAATTATTTTTTGGCAACTGCTGACATTTTGCAATGTTAGATCCCCGGTAGCTATCAAAGTTTGGCAAACGTAAAAAATTCCGGTCTACATTATTTTATTGATTTTAATAATTTGTGTAACCCACAAGAACTCTGAAAATGAAATAGTTATAAATATCATGCTTAATTAACTTTCGTATAGTCAATTTTGTGTGTATTTTGTAGATAAACACGTTGGCCCAAAGTCGGTAAATGGTTGGCCTTACACACACACAATTTCAACAATCCAACGACGTTGGGCCAATGTAGGAAATTAGTAAGAATCCAACCAGAATACAAAGTTGGCCCAACATAATTTTACATATTTCAACGTTGAGACAGTTTTGGATGCCAACAAAAAGTCAGCGTTGGACGTACGTTGTTTCACGTGACATTTCAATATTTAGCCAACGTTGCAGGCCTACTTGCCCCAACGTCGGTAAATGGTCGGAATTACGTAAGTTACACACATAACTTCAACAATCCAACGACGTTGAACCAATGCACGAAATGAGTAAGAATCCATCCAAAATACAATGTTAGACGCAACGTTGGACTAACGTTGGTCGAACCAAAAGTTGCTACTGGGGATGTAACCGCTCTAACGCTTAGCCAAGCAGAGGTAATATCAATAAACGACATTTAAAATTTTTAATTATAAAAGCAAGCTATCCCCTGAATGTCCTGGAATAGTATTGCGTAGTAAGAGATAAAATTTCGTTACACTGTATCCTCAACAACGGGAAAAAGCTAAGCACGAAACTACTACAGTATAATTTTAACTATACAGTATAATTAAATATGGTACTAATTGATTTTGGGATATTATTTATTCAAAAGTGTCGATACAAATCATTAGGTAAGCTTATTCACCAATGGCATGAAACAACAATCAGTATTCGGTATTGGACGACTACACAGGTACGTACACTGAGTGGTATAAATATTTGATTATAACATAATACTATAACTTTTGATGCCATAAACGGGCCAAGAGTTCTTCAAATTCCTTGTAGCTGTTAAAATAATATCGGCGACTACTTTGATCCGCCTATTCACAACCGAGCATTCGGAATTTTAGTGGTCTATAAACTACCTTGTGATAGGAGATTTACAATCCACGCCACTTTGAAGTATAACAATTCATCAGTAAACTGTGTGCACTCATTCTAATTAATAAATACAGACGGAAACACAAAACAGCAAGCAGGACTAAGTGAGGGACTTTCCACTGTTGTTATTTCATATTAAAATCACTGGACGAAATTAAATTTTGCTGCTCTTTGAAGTACTGTTGTTTGTCCTACTATAAATAAGGTTTCATGTACAAGTTAGGTGTGTGTGTGTTTATATATATATATAATATATATATATATATATATATATATATATATATATAAGTTATATATAGTACCAAAATTGCAATGCATTGCTCCTTATGGCTAACGAGCGATTGTTTGTGCAAAAACAGGAATTCCCCAGCATGTTATCTGTTCTGACGTCACTAGCCAAGTCGTCAATTGGATCTACGTGCCTAGTAAAGTAAGCATAGACATAGATTATTGTGTCGTAAGTACGGGTGTCGAACCACTTATATAGTAAGCATTTACGAAAATATCTTCATTGCGAGATACAGTTCTGTATAGAAATTAATTAACATTCGGATATGTGTGTATATATATAGTACAAGAGCAAAAGTTTGTCATAATCGTTCAGAAATTCTTGATAAATTGTTGTGATTTGGTTATGTTAAGAGATGCTGCATAAAGCATTTTTTTTTTCGAAATGATTTCGCTACCCGCCTTCCAATTATTAGTTTATGCACGCAGGCAAACGTGAGACGTGTTATTAGGAGCGAGAGAGAAGTGACCTACAAACTTTTACCTACGTATGAAGTGATGTCTTTAAAGGTCATGCCTACCCCCTGTTTGACGGCGATTCAACCTAGCAGCATAACTCGCCAAAATCTGACTTTGCAAGCAGTTTTATCACAGAGATAAATTGGCAAATTAAAGGTAAAAGTCATCGAAAGTTCACCCGTTACCAGATTTTTTTTCTGTTAACTTCAAGTCACTGTTTGAAATAGCTGCTTTAGATTTAGTGTCGTTTGAATAGTCATACATTGACTATTTCATCGGAAGTTGTAAAAATGTTTTCGACCATCTCTTTTACCTATAGTTTTGAAATGGATGTCAAGCTCTAGGTTCTCGTTCCACGTTGTAATTAACACTTTTTATTTTCCTTATAATTTGAAAATTTGTACTTAGAATTAAAGTTCATAAGTTATAATTTTATTTCCACTTTCTTTTAAAGTTCAAAAGTGAAGTTCACGTCATGTGAACTTGCGAAGTCAGGGTATACATTTAGACGCAAATGAAAATAATAAAAATTAAAACGATTTCCGGCTATTTCCAAATTATATCGTACAAAAATCGTGGTTTTCTTGGACAATTAATACAATACTCACACGAGAGAACTAAAATTGATAAAAAAAAACTTTGACTAACTTACAACCTGAAAATAATCAACCACAGGAAACAACAAGATCTACTACATGTAGTTCTTAGTGAATTACTGGGATAATGCACTTACTTTCTACTGTTATAATAAGTTAACCAATCCTTTAAAATGTAGAGAATAAATTAATACATATAAATGATATATATAAAAAATGGTAAATTCAGATTGCTGAACGTTCGATGCTGATATATCAGTCAGCGAAGTTACACGGATGTGGAGTATTGTAAATAATGTAATAAAACGAAAGTCTTGGGATGAGCGACAATACCGAATACCGCATATGCGCAGTAAGAACAATTCGTTGTGCAAACGCTGTTGACGATACAGGTACAGCTTCCTTAAACATCTTGAAATATTAGATAATAAAGTAAATTGTTTGTTTGGAGACTCGCTTTCGTCTCTTTGTTGTGACGCGAGAGGTTTAAATTCTGGCGCCACTGAAGGTAATTATAAAACCCAGACGCCCCCTCCACCCCTCAAGGCCCTTTCAGCCGAGCAACGGACTAGTGCCACGGGATGATCCAATTAAGTACGCCTGTACTGTGGAGCGAAACATGGGAGCCTTTAATCGATGGTAATGTAGAAGCGGTCTCCACTCCAGTCAACACTTTACGCCTACGGTATGCTCTTAAATTAGGCTGACGAATGCCGTTGTGTTACGTCATATCTCCAGAGCAATTTAAGGGCATGGGGAGAGATAATAGTAACCTACAAGACATCACAACTGAGTCATGCATTTTTAAAGACAAGGTACAATTTGACAAATAAATTTATTTAAATACCGTTGTATATAAATTATTTTTAAAGTTTCTATAGAATACAACCAGTAAAAAAAGGAACTGCACAAAAATAGAAATATATTCATGACTATTTTATTGATGTTATAGGCTAAGCTACGAAAATGTGGCCTGCAATAGAATAATTAGTGCACTGTGCAGTCATTTGTGGTCATATTGCTCACTGTCTTTTATCGGAAAACATAGTATGAGATTACCACTGTGTCACTGCATAAATTTGTGGGTTACCGTTATCTTTCCACATACCCTTCAATTTTCGTTCTCTAGGTACAAACATATACTGTAATGTGTACTCAGGATGAACGTACGGAAATGCCATGATACTTTTCTTTACAATGATCACGATTTATCACAGAGAAAATAGAGTTAACTGTTTGACTATGCAGCTGCCCTATGTTAGTGGGTGAAGCACTACAACCGGGACAGATGCAAAGCTAATTCAGCTGAGAATGTAACAGTCAAGCGGCAATAGCCTCTCGCTGTGGCAAGTCAGACAACAGCTCCTGCAATTGGTCCTCGATATCCTACAGATCGACACAGGGCCGAGAATGACACACGAGCTGATCCCTAGCATGGAATGACAAAAGAGGTATACGAATATACGGCGGAAATATGTTTACACAATTTTGGTTTCAGTGCTTTTTGTTCACATCTGCAGCTATGCTTCATGGCCATGTGCATGTTTTAATTCTCACTTGTCTTGAAGTAGTACTGGCAAATCACAGACATATGGAGCACGGTCGTAGAAGAACAGGTCTGGACATTCACATGGAAACTTGACCCCCTTGTTGTTTGGCTGCAGTTCACCAAGTTACCGAGAATGTTGTGTTTTATTGGCGCTTCAGTTAGGGCGGTCGGACTTAAACTCCGCCCACTTTTTTCCATTGTTAAATTTATAAAGTAAATAAAGATTGCTGGAGCCTTTTCTTAAATTTGTGAGCGAAGGAAATATTTCATAAATTGATAAAAATAAATACGTTTGATAAATTGTTTATCTTAGTGGAGGAAGTAGGAGAAGTTTGAGTCCGACCGCCCTAACTGAAGCGCCAATAAAACACAACATTCTCGGTAACTTGGTGAACTACAGCTAAACAACAGGGAGTCAAGTTTTCAGGCGAGTGTCCAGACCTGTTTTTCTACGGCCGTGGTATGGAGTCACAATAACCTTGACATGATTGTTGTAGTCAAATGAGAGACGTGTTTGAACAAAGACGCACTGCCAATAACCATGAATCAGAGCTGCCTATGTGCACGCAAGACATTGAAACGCTTCAAAAAGCTCTTTGCGGCAATTGCATGGCTCTACCTTACAGGAAAATTACGAGATGCTTTTGTGAACACAGGATATTTAAATAAATAACACAAGTATATTACAGTCACACGCACCGTGTCTGTGCTATCGTTGCCTTGCTGGAAGTGTGTACCATGCTATTGTCTCATAAGGGACAACACACTAAAGCAGGTTGCCAATGTCATGTCACGGTTAATTCAGGGCTCTTGCTGCTATATGTGAAACGAGATAATTCCCACTGACTCACTTCATCATTGCCTCCGATGCAATGACGGAATATGTTATCAATCAGAACATTGTCACGTTATTTTTATTAATATCAGCATCACAATGTATTAACGTTTATCTAATCTATGATATGTAAAGGAGTACTGTACACAAGCGTATGGAAAAAACTCATAAGCAAAGCAAAGTAAGGTTGTGTTGGACGCACACTTGTAATAATGGTACATTTTAGTCTGGCTACTTAAGAAGTACTATATATATATATATATATATATATATATATATATATATATATATATATATATATATATATATATATAAAGTAGGACTGTAATGTGCGATTATTGGGGTTCTTAGCTTTAAGGATTCAGGTTCAGCATTTCAATACGCAGAGCTTATGGTTTTACCAGTTTTTTTTACCCCGTTGGGAGCTTTTTTTATATGATGAAAACCTAAATGTTTTGGCAGCTATATCTTGTATTGGAAACAAAAGGATCTATTCAATAGAAAATATAATATTTGGTTCATCATCTTTCAAATAAAATTAAGAATGGTTTCTTGTTAGACATTTGCAATTTTGAAAGCCACTAGATATTCATAAAATGACTTAACCGATTTCCGCTAAATTCGGCATGTTAGCAATAAAATTGAAGAGAAGTGCACCATATTTGTTTCAAGTAGCTGTGATACTTGCGATCAAAATGAGGGCATAATGGTATGAAGTATTCACCACAATGTTTAACTAGTTCAGACAAACTTGACATTTAATTACGGAATATATCCTTCAAATCTATTAATACGTAACTGGTTTTGGCTGATCGACAGTGGTTTGGTTAGATAATTGGCAATGAAGAACAAAATAATTTTTATTACGTATTGGACGTTACTTGACTGATTGTAGTAAAATCTATGTTTTATTTTGTAGAAGATAATTTTAACATGTAGGCTGTATTATATTAAATCTTTAAATTGCCAAAATCTTGGTCGTAAAAGTATGGCTAGCTCGTTTGCAATGCCGAAAATATCATTCAATCGATTTCAAACAAAGCTTTAAATTATGTACACACACATACGTACACACACACACACACACACACACACATATATATACATATATATATATATATATATATATATATATATATATATATATATATATAAACATACACAATATCTACTTATACCAAGCCACGTTTGCCTTACATTTTTTGTAACTATTCGGCATGGAATTAGGTTTGGAGTAGTAAGTATTCCTCGTTTTATTTTCATATATTATTTTTTTTAGAACGAAAAGTATTGATGCCAAAGTTGGTTCACATGAGTGAAATTTATGGCTTAATTGAGTGGCCCAGTTCCAAAATATCTCATGCCCAATTTTTTCCGAAATTCGTATTTTTGTTCTATGAAATTCCTTATAATATGAGGAACTTCATGGAACCAAAACACGAATGAAAAAAAAATGGCCAACAGACATTTTGGAATTGGGTCACTTAATCAATATAAATCATTTAATGGCTGAAATTTGATTTTCTCTAT
Source organism: Medauroidea extradentata (assembly GCA_003012365.1). NCBI lineage: Eukaryota > Metazoa > Arthropoda > Insecta > Phasmatodea > Phasmatidae > Medauroidea > Medauroidea extradentata. The sequence continues at coordinate 55,420 of PNEQ01108424.1, forward strand.
CATGTTTAAAAAGGAAGAGAATAATTAGTGGGACATAGTGAATAGAAATCCAGCTAATATATAAAAGAAACACATTTTCACAAAGCTGCAAAATATATTGTTTCAAAATCCAATGAACCGCTGTAATTCCACATCTGTAATTGTATCTAAAGGCACGAGTAAGAGCTAGTTTCCCAATGGTCACTGAAAGTATTGTTTAAATTGTGATATGATTAAATTAAACTGAGTTTTAAAGCAGTGGTTAGTTCCATACTATTTCTTAAAACAATTTCTTAATCTAAGACAGTGAAGTGAATAGATTTTGGCCAACATATCTAGGTATTTAGCGCTGGCAAAGGGTGACATGAGGTGAGAATGGAACAGCGCCCCGGAATAAGGGACGGAGGAAACGGGATATTCCCGAGAAAACCTGTTGGGAATCGAACCTGGATATCGTTGAAGCGAGTGCTCCCACTTTGCTAACCGCGGCCCCAAGTGTTTTGTAAAGGCTTGTCCAAATTCACTAACAAATACTCATTCTGTGACAACAGTTTCGCTCCTTTCCTTAAGGCAAGTTACCAACTTCATGAGAAGAAAAACAAACGTGTGCACCTTCTCAAGCAGATTGTTGGACGAAATATATGAATATACCTACCTCACAATAAGTATTATATATTGTAAAACAACCTCAAATCTGTTTTCCTTATTTTTGTCAATGCACGATTACTAGCATTCTTCCTTTAGAGCATTATGTTTCAGTAAGTGAAATTCTCCTTTTTTGTCGTTTTATTTTAGTATTAAATTTGAATAATTAGACCGGCTAACTGGAATAGTTGATAAAGAGTCTATGTAAGGTTCTTGATTATTATTTTGTAAAAAATTGTTACTGGTTATATAAGGATTACGTTTACAAGTTATGTGTAACTAATAATTAGTGGCATCGCTTAAATTTTATATTGTATTTTCTGTACAATTACAAGAAAGTTACAAACCTTTTTTTTTTTTTTTTGCAGTGGACTCTTTATTTACATTAGGATTAGGGATTAGTTGACACCTTGCGGATGACGAATGTTACACATAAAATACGCAATTAGAAATCCATTGTACTAGGTGACATTCAATACCGTCCTAGTACAAAAATTCGTTCGATATGATATATTTAAAGACATTACTAGGTACTAGCTATCATAATCATAGCTCACTTGCTAAATGGAAGCTATGTTGTCTGCCTTTTAAACTAATAACTAAAATCACGATAGCCTTTCAAAAATGTCACAGTTTGAAATGAAATCCACCAAGTGTTTCCGTCTTCGGATCGGGTCATATTGTATATGGGAGAAGTCAGGTTTGAAGGTTGGACCGGCTGCTCGACTAGCGAGACATGCCTGTCACCCGTCCAGCTCGAGCAACGGATGAGGTGAGGGTGAGATGAAAGTGGAGCAGTGACGGAATGAGAAAGGCGGGGGAAACGGGAGTTCCCGAGAAAACCCACCGGCCAACGGTAAATTCCGCCACATTTCCCACATTCCTAACATCATGGACCGAACCCACCAGGAATCAAACCCGTATTGCTTAAAAATGCCTGTAAATGTGACCGTTTGTTCACCCTAACTGTTGCCAGCTGTGCAGTGGCCAGTAAATATATTTTATACGACTAAAGCAAATTAATTTTTTCAATAATTGTAGAGACTAGGGAAAGTAATTATTTAAATACGAATATAATAAAGTGCTAGATAATCGTGCTGCTATGAGAAAATTATCGATGACATTCATTCCGGTATTCATACACGTTTTTATTATTAGTCTTAAGTTATACCAGATACACTGTATATTTGGATAAACAAGGACCTATATGTTGTCAAGTTGACACCGCTGTTCTGAAAAATGGACGTGACCTACGTTTAACCTAACCTTTACGGAAACCTGCCTGGAGACTTTTTTCTTATTTGTATTGGGGTACGCGAACAGAAAATACACTGGTAAATAAATGGCAAAAACACGAATCACACAATACGTCTCACAAAAGAAATCTTTTTACCGTGACAGAAATGATTTGTAAGAAAGCCCACAAAAATAATGTCAACGATTGTTGCGACCGTTGTCATGGCAACGACCATACCGAGTAGCGGTGATAGGAGCAGTGGTTTGTGACCTGTTTACCTCTCAGTTCTCCCCGGAGGAAATAAAAGAGAGACATAATAATAGTCGAATACCGTAATTGACGGCAGCTCCCTCGTATTGTGTAAATAAATAATATCACAGCAGCAAATCGCAAAGTGTGGTGTCGAGCGTCTTTTGTCATCAGGTTGCGTGTTTCATACGACTGAAAAAAAAAAAAAACGTGGATTCACGCCTGCATGTATGTACTGGGGAGGGTAGATCACTTTGTATCATTCAAACAGCTTAGAGGAACTACAGATGTTCGGATTTAAATTCCACTGCTTGATCAATTATACCACAGTCACTGCCCGACTAATTGTCAATGAGTGATACATATATATTTTATTTATGATAATACACAAACTGCACGGAATATATATATATATATATATATATATATATATATATATATATATATATATATATATATATATATATAATGTATAGGATATCCCGGGAGGAATGGAAAATTTTCTGGGAGGTGATAATACTGATCATTGTGATCAAAAAAGTTCATTTAAACATGGGGTCAATATGGGACGGTTGTCGAATAGCCCCATTTGAATGCAAACATTCACAAGCTATAAAATTACTGTTATTGTCTTATTTGCTGTTATGTTCTTCGTTGCAGTGACAGGTCATTTCACAATCAAGGAAGCCATGCATTGCCATGGAAACGTGTTTTCATTCACATCTTGAACGTTGTGTTTGACGTGGCATATTGATTGTGTATTGTAATTTTATTATTACGCTTTAAAAAAATATTAGTGTGATATTCTTTATTTTTAACAATTTCCTTGTAACACGAACGAGGACAGTTAGGTCATAGTTTATTAGAAACATCTCGAAGAAGTTTGAGTCAGTTAACAAACCATAGTACCGAATCCTGGAATATCTGTAGAGCAACTGATTTTTGGTGCAGAGAATTGATTGTAACAGTAATGTGATCTGTTATAGATTCTTTAACACTACGTCATAGTATGATACATTTCATAGCTGAATGTCTCATAGATGCGGGCTTATATGGGAGAAGACGGTGTGTCAGCTGAGTGACTTGCGTTTAGAGGATGATGCACGAGTGTTCGAGTCGCCCTTAGTACTTCCGTTCTTCTTGGCCTCAGACGTACTTAATACTCCCCACCAGGCAGCCACGTTTATCATGTATCCCGAAGCTGACATGTAGTGCCGACTATGATGCTAGGCATGTCTTCAATTCGTCGACGCCCTGGTGCTGCTTGCTGGTGATAGTGGCCCGAGCATCGATAGCATGTTGTTATCTGCCTGCAGAGACAAGGAGTTTCGCTATCATAGTGTGTTAACTCTGGCAAACAAGCCCCGGCCTACTTGACCGTGTTGACCTGATTACCAACTCTATGCGATATTGTTCAGGTAGTAAGTAGAAGAAAGTGAGTGGTTGTAGGTGGGAGACAGGAATAAGTTTTAATTCCTGAAACGTTGCCATTTTCGTCGGCTGAAACTTGTGTTATATATATAAACGGCTTTCGAAATACAAACAACTGCTATCCCCATAGAGAAAGCACTGGTGAGCAGTTGGTTGTCATTCGAAAGCCATTAATAGATACGGCCCTAAGAGTCGTTTGTGTGTTTTCTGCTGTTGCAATGTTTTCGTTTATTGAAATTTGTATCGTATACAGGTATTATGTTCGCTGTCTATTGGTTTCCTGCGTGAAATTTCGTCTATATTTAGTATTGGGTGTTTTGAGTACATCTATTTTGTCGGTCTGACAGAAACAACTTTCATTTGTTTTGTGAGGTCGGCATAACTAACCATATTGCAGTTATTTACCTTTTATTGTTATTTTTTTGTAATTATGAGAGTGAAAATGTGACATTTGCAACTACAGTTTAAATTAAATTTAGCTTGTGGTACAGTGCATACATGAAAATTGAACACTGAACGCATTATTAGGCAGCAATCAGCTCAGCTAATTAAGAATATACAAAAAAAATTGCTAGACTGATTGCGGCATAGCTGTCACTCCTTTACTGTAAGATAAATATAATTTCCGCCATACAACAATTTTCACACTTTTACTTTCAGTATCAAAAAATCTCAACACGGCGAGAGAGATGCCGGGCGAGCCGTGAGTAGATGCTCGTGTTTCGTCGTTGGAACTGACCTAATTTATGTGGAATTATTTATGTTGTTGGTGGTGGTTTGGTCGTCACACAACACAAAGATTTTAATCAACAACATTTAAGCAATGGCTTATGTCCACAAACCCATTCATTCTTATAAGGTCCCATTGCAGTATAGTTTCAAAGATTCCAGTGTTCAGGTTGGCCAGCTTTTAAGGGGCATGTAAAGTTAAAAAAGATTTGAGTTTTGATTTTAAAACAATTTTGGCATCCGTAAACCACTCACACAGAGGTTTTCTGAGAGTAAATTTATTTTAAAATAAAAATATGACTATTTTTGAAATTCTGTTATTATAGAGTCCTGGATATTATTATAAAAATTACAGTTTTCCATTTTTATGGATTTTGTGGTTTCAATCCCTGATTTTACTGAATTACGTTTTTAATTTCATACTCGAAATTAAAGCATACAACCGCTCAGTGACACATAAATAAATGTCCGCTAATAGAATATATACTCGGCAAAAAAAAAAAAAAACTCGACAAAAAAGTACCATCGAATTTTGATGAGTAGTTTAGATTTTATCGATGATTGAGTATTCCAGACGTTTGCTCGACATCTTCACTTTCCATACCCCTTAAGACCACTGCAACGGACACGCTTTTTGCATCATAATATGCACAGTTGCATATCAATCACAAGATTACGAGATTGTGTTTGAGAAAGCTATAACAATAAAAATACACATTTACACGGACTACCTGTTTCTCCAAGATGAGACGAACATGTTACTGTACCCAAAATAACTTTTTTTTTTTTTCCCACTTTTGTTTAAGTTCGTGTATCTAATCTTATACTGTGTTTGGTACGATCTGTAGCACTACAAATATTATCTAATACTAGTTTAGACAAGAGAACTGTTCGTCATTGTAGCACTTCTGGCTTTCTGTCAGGAGCAGGAGGTAAGAAAGAACTGGTTGTATGACTTAAGACTGCTGATGCTCTAAACTTGCGACAGGCCTTGATAATTACGAAAACGAAACTGTAACTGTCAGCAAATCCAACAACCTTTGTTATCAGGCACACGAGAAGTTGCGGTATGGTGAGCCGAATGTGTTTCGATGAGAGGCGATGTTTCACAATCTTTCGAACGTCTGTGTGTCTGAGGTGTACTTCATTGTAATATACTAACGTGGTAATCAGCACGTGGACCTAGAACGGATAGCAATGTGTGACTAACGTCTCAGAACGCGACGTTTCGTCATGTCCCGCTCCTGCGTTTAAGCAAATAGCACTGCAGGCGTTCATGTGCTGCCCAACTTCCTCGTAAAGGCGAAAAAGTCATATGACGGTCTTTTTAGAATCGTAGAGGGCGAAAAGGCTAGGCCAATAGACGGACTGTTAAGACTACTTAGTGTTCATGCAGGGCTTGGGCCAGTGGGTTTAAAAGCTATAATTTTTGTGGGAAGCTAAACTGGTAGGACTTAACGTCTCAACAACGAGGTCACTAGAGACGGGAATCGTTCAATTGGACAAAGAGGAAAATGGGAAGGATTTTGTAATGGACAATAGCTAGGAACTATACTAAATTCACGTTGAAGGATTTAGAAAACCAGGTTGACTGAAACTAGGATGGCTAGACGACGTCAACGAGAGTATATTCCAAGAGTGGTATTGGTAAGGCAAGTGTAAAACCGCCCGAGGAAAGTCTCTTGTCTTCAATGTTTCCTGGACAGGAAATGTAACGCAGCGTCCTCCGTCATCATTCTTGATTTACATGAGAAGTACTGAAGAAGCACTTGAGGTTGGTCCAACCCAAACACAGGCAGTTATTTCTGGTTACTGATTCGCTGAGGCTGGTCTAGTGCTGGCAGTGGCTCTCTCCACGAGCTGGAGAAGGACATGAGGGAAACCTGTATTCGTTACTGCTGTGGATTACGACAAATTTTTAATGTGGTCATGGAGAAACCGCAGAAGTTAAAGTAGGATTTTAGTTTACTGTAAAACGCCATTTTTTTCTACGTGTGTCAGCTGCGACTAAATATTATGTATTTTTTACGTGGACATTATTGAGCGTAAATTTATCGCTAGTAAACGTCTTTACTCAGGGCTGCCATATGTATTGAAAATATTGTTCTGAAATGTCCCAAGTCACCCCGCGTATCCAAAGTTACCCCTGATTAGGATATATAAACTTTTGTTTCATTTAAGGTAAGGTAAGTGTGATTTACGTCTCGTTACGTTACTTCCTGTTTGAGTTGTAGCAACTGATCATGGGTTGCAAAGCTGCAGGCGAAGCTCAGACAGTATATACCCTACAGCAAAGAGAATGCGAAAGGTGAGCTTAAGAGTACTGTATTACTGGAAATGTCTCGCAAAGTAATAGTCGTTTTTAATATGTGTAGAATACAATGTTGTTGTTATACTGTCAATGTCACCAACAGCCAAGGTTATGTTGACTTTCTTGAAGCGCATTTACTCTTGCATAACCACATAGGATACACATTTTTGCGTATACAACAAAGAAGTGTTTATATGTTGGTAACATTTTTTAAAAGAACGACAATTTTACTTCTAAAGTTATTTGCTTGCAATGTTACTGGAATTTATTTTGTAAGGCCAATTAGGAAAACTTCGTAGTCGATCAAAATACCGGGTTTGTTGAAAATTGTATACAAACCACAGTCTCTGGTATGTGTTTCGCGGAAATAGAGAGATTGTACATTGTATAAATAACTTGTTTGAAAATTGTAAAAAGTACATGAACTGTGCTTCAAACATACAAAACAAAATTTCAAGTCTAAAATGCGAGGGTTGAGTTGGTCTCGGGGTCCAGTGCGCAGCTAACCAGTGTAATGGAACGGATTCGAATCGCGGTGCGTCCACAATTTTTTCCCGAAATTGTTATGTATAAAAATTATCTGTTCTATGATTATTGTACAAGTAAGTTGTTTTTAGTGACACGAATAATATTAATGCTAAATATTAATTTATTATTTCCTAATTCGAACAATGATATTCTTTTACGATAGAAACTTCTAATTTGAATTTTGTTTTGCAAGAACAACTTTTGTAACTCTAGAAGTGATGTCTTTGGTGTCCGGGTTTCCGAAAATTTAAATTCTTAAAGTACAAATATCTGTTTAAGTTTGAATCGTTTGAAAATAGTTAACAATTTTGTACGATAACGGTTTTTAGGCTAATATAAAACAATACTGGACGCACGCGGTAGACAAAGAACAAATGCAATATGTGGTTACTGCGGGGAAAAATATTTAACATCTACCACGAGATTCATACAACACTCCACTTTTGATTGTGATTAGTGGGAATATTTGTTAATGATCTGCTGTATTTCTTTGTAGTGATTACCAACGTTTTTAAACATAGTTGTGACGTCTGTGGTTATGAACGTAAACTGTTCGCAATCATGTGAAACAGGCTGATAATCTGAAATCATATTCTTTCACAACGTAGTTTATATTAGTCGAGAATATACCAGGGTTGTTTGGGATCCAATTAAATAAGAAATGTATCATCGCCCTTAGACTTCCCAACGTAGACTACGCCTCTTTTGAATAACGAAAACAATAATTTCTTAATGTCAACCAACCAGTGTGTATATGTTTTGTATACTCGCCAAACACAAAAACAAACTGATAACTTTTAATGTATTCCGCAAGTCACAACAAATATTATTCTTAAAACTTTCTTTCCATGTAGTAACATTTTTTCTGCAAAATAAGTGATAGTGAATTTCATCCGAAGGGCAACTGTCAGAAACTATTACACTTATACATTACGCGTATTTTTACACTGTGAACGCAAAATCGATTTTTTAATTTTAAACAAATATTTATACTTTACAATTACAGAGCCGGAAATTTCGTGGATTAATTTGAGATGTAAAGTTCAAATTCCTGTACATGTGACTTGCCTTAGCGATTGAATGACTGGTTACTAAAGGCAACCTTGAGAACTTGGAACCAGTAGCACACCTGCATGAAAACATGGACTACCTTGTCGGAAGTACAACAGGCCACTGGGTGCAGCAGTCTACGAACAAGTAGGTGAGGAGACGGTGTAAACAAGACAGGAGTCCAGCCAGCACGTATAGTTGAACCCGCGAAATTCCTGTCCCTCTATCAGTGCTTTTATAGTAAAATTCCGGACTGGACTGAACTTGGGCTGGATTCAATATGGAGCAAACCTAAAGTGAAATTGGACTGAAACGTGTTTATAGCACAGCCGTAGAAGATCAGGTCTGGACACTCGCCTGGAAACTTGACCCCCTTGTTGTTTGGCTGCAGTTCACCAAGCTACCGATCATGTTGTGCTTTATTGGCGCTGCAGTCAGGGCGGTCGGACTCAAACTCCGCCCACTTCCCTCCCACTTATTTCAAAACATATTTTTTTAATCAATTTATGAAGTACATCCTTCGCTCACAACCCTAAAGCATGGCTCCAGCAATCTTTATTTACTTTACTTAATGTAATCACTGGAAAAAAAGTGGGCGAAATTTGGCCCGACCGCCCTGACTGCAGCGCCAATAAAGCTCAACATTCTCGGTAACTTGGTGAACTGCTGCCAAACAACAAGGGGGTCAAGCAAAATGCATTGATGCGAGTGTCCAAACTTGTACCGTGGTTTATAATAAAATTTTCGATCCAGATTGACATGTAAACATAGACTGAATTAATGTCTAGAGACATATATTTTCGAAACATTGAACTACAGAACAACTGACTGTCAGAAAAGCCCGAGGGGAACATTTGCTCGACATTTCGTTTGAATTCATTCATTAGATTATTTATTTTTTATTTATTTGGCACTTCCCAGTATTTTTACAACATTAAACAGTTTTATTTAGCTAGCCCAGAACTATTCTAACCTTTTACATAACCAAAGAAACGATTCAAGATGGCGACCGCTTCGTTTTCTTTCAGTTCAGTCCAATGGGTGATTAAAGTAAACGTTTCAATCCGGATTCTACAGTCCAGTCCACTTCGTCGACTGGACTGGATAACTCACTCCACTCCTGCTTCAGTACGTTAGTAACGTGTTTAAAGAAAAATTTGAATCAAGATTCTTCAGTCCACTCCTAGATCAATCCGGATTGAGTTGTTACTCTAAACGTTATATATGTGTAACATCTGAAGATTTACAGGGCTGAAATGAAACGTGTTTATCTAGTATCCTACCTGGCTTGTTGCAAAGTCTGAGCAGTTAGTCCAGTAATATGTCATGCATGTATTTCGCAGACACTAAGAAACTTTGCAACAGCCTGACACTAGAACGTGACTCACACCAGACTCCTCTCTTTTGTTTATGCTTGGCGGGCAGGTCTTCAGTTTGTAAGGGACCACGGCGGAGCTAAAGTGTTCCTGTTGGCTGCTGCAAGTTAGGGCTGCCATTCCTAAGGGCGGTCGGCTGCAACTGCGTTTAATTCGTTTAGCCACTCGAAGCTAACTCCATTAACCCAACTTGAGGGAGGAGCAACTGCAAACACTGGCGCCGGCGGCACTCCCGAACTCTTAGCGAACCACAGCGACATCAACTTTTCTCTAGCGCCGGCCCTAGTTCACGTGACGCGGTGGCAGTGTCGCCAGATGTTCTATATTCTTTTACAGTTCACCAAGATATTTTACATCCTTGTACACACGATGTCTTAAGACTCGGCATGACTCGACATACCGGATTATTTACAAAATTCAGAAGTTAGAACGTAAATAAGACAAAAAAAAAACTACGACACATGAAACGATCTCTTAAAAAGTAAAATAATAATTTTTCATTATTACTGACTCTTAAATGCGACGGGGTACCGCTAAGCGAACAAAATATGTTGTTAAAATAGCAAACTTGAAACAGAAGAAGTACTTGCAACAAAACTTATTGTGTGTATTTATTCTGACAATTCCAAAAGATTATCCCAAATTTTATATTAGGCTACATTTAAATTCAATTTTGGGATCTATACATAATTTTGTGGATTTGGTATTGTTGTTTTGTTATATTGTGTTTCAATTCCGCTATTTTAAACTACTTATTCTGTTTATTTAGCGGTCCCCCGCGCATTTAAGGGTAAACAATATTGTTATATTATTTTGTTACTTTTTAAGATAAAGATTTATATCTCGGGTCTTTTTTTTTTTTTTTAATTTAATTTAAGTGTTACTTGAAGACTACATACTTTCTATAAACCTTAATATTTCTAGAATTATTGTTCATGTCAACTGATACAAAATATTTGTTTTAAATTGTTTAAAAAGTTAAAAAGTATTGAAGTATTTCTCGTCACATAAAAAGACACTGAAAATGATCGGTCAGTTTGGGAGCTACAAAGCCTCAAATAGACACTCAGGCAGACATAGCCGTCTAACTTATTATTACCTGTCCAACGATTTTCTTATATCTTTACTATTATGTCGTCGTACGATGTTAGATAATAATGCTGCTTCTTTTCACTGTGAGAGATGTGTTAAAATTGAAAGTTTCAGTTACATCACAGATAAATAAAATACAAAAGTTTATTAATATTTATTTAGTTATGTAGTAGCTTTCTAGGTAGCTTTGATAGTTCACGTAGGTACTAGGTAGCCCTTGTTGTCCATACTCGGTACTGAACCTTTACACTTGGAGAGCTCGTGGCACTATCCATCTTCTTAGTTCCAAAATTGTTTGCTAGATTGCGATGGAGTTAAATTTTTTGGGGATCCAGTTCATATGTATTTCCAAGCCTCACCGCTACGAGCGCAATCCCATAAGAGTGATTTTCTAGGTACTTTATATTGGTCAACCAATAACAACAGTCAATATGTTTGTATCAGGCTAAATGGAAAGCAAACTTATTATATTGATTATCGAAAATACAGACCTCGAACTTTTGTGCACGCCGTCTATGAGGTATATGTAGTTACATTTAAATACACCTTACACATAATCGTATAAGTTCTCAACCAATAACAGCAGAAAAATGTTCATATCGGTCATAAAGTAACTCCTTGACATTATTTAAAAATAACGATTAATAAACTGTGTGTCGTTACAGTTATACATCATTTTACGTCTTGGTTTTAAACTTCACGAATAGCAATCAACGAATTTTCCACACGTTGTGGCGAAAAAATAATAATAAATGTGATATATCGAACTAAGTGCCGTACGTCTTTATATGCGTGATTTCCATCTCGACGTGTTTGATTTGCTTTCCTGAGTGTTATTAACATCATTTTAACAAGTATACAAAAAGTATTAGTTTAAATTAATTTTTATAGTTTTATAACTAGCAGTATCAAATTACTACATGCTAAAACACTACATTTACGTACATAAAAAAGTGAAACATTTATAGAATGGGAGTATTAATTTGTACGGAAAATCCAACAATAAATCGAGCTATGTATTTTAAAACACACTGACAATTACATAAATACGGATGTCGCTAAACATTATAAAAAACATTGTGTACACTAGGAACTTTATATCCGCATTTTGTATGGTTTCACTTAATTGGTTTTTGCATGGAAAGTTAGTAGTATGATTTGGTAGGGTCGGTCATTCGAAGGTGAAAATGCACAAGTTGCCTACATAAAGAACCAAGGAAATCGACCTTATATGATAGCGCTCTTTGCGATGAGTCTAGGAAATAGAGTTGGAATGAACCACCAGTATAACTCCAACGCAATTTAGCAGACGATTCTGGAACTGAGAAGATGGGTAGAGCTGTGAGCTCTCTTGGGGTAAAGGTCCAGAACGAAGTTTGAATAACCAACGCTACCTAGAAGACTATTAGTAACTACGAGATTTATCAACTAGGAGAAAAAAAACACAAGATGCTGGGTGAAGTATAGCTCGGAATAAAGACAACGGACAGAATCAAAAATGTTGGGTAGAGCATATGTGAATAATTACGAGACAATATACTGACTAGAGCCACAGAGTCCCATTCTGAATCCTGTTCTAGAAGGAACTATAGTGTTATAGTATACTACTACTCAGCTGGACTGATTTTTAACAAAAACAACAAAGAACCATCGTAACGAAACTAGCTAATAAAAGAAAAAAAGCATTGAAATCTGCTCCCGTCAAACCCACAACACCTCTCCTTTTGTGTCGGGGCTTAAAAACTCTAAAATGTATGTTTATAGCGGAAATTGTATTTTACTTGCGCTTTTATACAGTCACGGCAATTAAACTGTTCACATATACCTAACTAGGCCACAATCACCAGCAATTTTTTTATATTCAGAATTCGCTGGACTAATTGCGGCATAATTAAACATTAACATTAGGCTACTTTTGTCATGACTGCACTGAAACCCAATGTACATAGAACTTTCACTTATAACGGAAAATTTAAATTTTTCTTCTCAGGTGAAAAAAAACCTAATAAGGGAAATAATTCCGAGCCTTAATAAACACCTTATGAAATTAGAAAAATGATTATATATTATCGTATCTGGATTTTGTTAAAAAAAAAAAAAATCATACTGTGCATTGCAATATAACTTTTCCTCTTTGACCTAGCAACACTGCAAGGATGTCTGTCACTTACCCACGACTTTACTCTCAGTTTCACAACCACACGTGTATGAAGTGTTTATGATCTCACTGTCAGAAAATTTATTTTCACGATTTTAATTTTGTATCACCTCTACAGGATAATTTTGGCGCTGTTGCTTTACACGACTCTTCTCAGATTTCCTCTTAGTGACTCAACTTGCCTACAAAAAAACCGTTCCATTGTCTGATCAGTTACAGCTACATGACATACAAAACAGAAAATTATATTTTTTAACGTTTGTTTATGACTTAGTTTATCATTATATAATTTTTTACATTTTAATTCAAGCTTACTGTACATTTGTCTATTTCCAGCAAACCAAACAAACATTTTCATGCAGGCTATTTTATATGTGATTTTATTGTGATAAGTTTGGAAAAGGAGACAGAAAATAATAATTTTTTAAATTTCAAACAAACATTTGCAAAAAAACTTAACAAATAATAACCACATGCCAGAAATTATAATATACCTTAAAAATGTATGCACATAACACTAGGACGAAATACTATTTACAATACAGTTTATCGTAAACTTTTCGGAAAACAAATTGTAAACGGTTTGAGTGACTATACTTAAAAAAATTTATTTTAGTTTACATACATGCATCGTAATAAAATATAACTTTGAAGCAATTAAATGACATTACAGAAGCAAGTACCTAATTTAATAATGTCACATGTTGGAGCAAAATTACCACTGGCTTACTCTTATTTATTCGTAACGTAAAAATGACGCTGTACGACTGGAAACCGGAAAAAACTACTGCGGAATAAAAGGTAACATGATGCATTCACAACCTTCAAAAGTAACATACTGTTTAAATCATTTAGACGCCATTCTCGAATGTACAGAATCGATGTATCAGTCCAATTTCGTTTGTAAATAAAAAAAATTATCAAAAAAATCAACGTTAAGAAAATGTTCAGTTTTGTGTACACATTACAAAACAAATGTGGTTGAGTGAAGCGGGACGATTTTGATTAGCGCTTAGAAAGTATAGTTTGAGTGAACGTGAGTATAGAGCTGTGGCCGAGTACTGCGGCAGTGGAAATGGAAGGAGACAATTATAATTTTACGTAGAGGGAACTATTTACACAAGTAAAATTAATGAAATTTAAAGTAACAACTATTAACACGTAAGGAAATGTCCTCTATTTTGAAACATGAATTGGTTCAAGTTGATGGATTACGTAATTTTAAGAAACGTGTAAATTATATAACCAACTAATATAGTCGATGTGAAAATTCGTATACAACTGAACTTCGACTCAACGGTTAAGGTTCGGTTTCAGTTGCCATATTACATTTTATTATTTTTAGTGTTTTTTTTTTAATTCTAAGAAGAAAAATGTTAAATATTAGATTATACCACAAATTCTATTTACATTTCTTTACAGTACAGACCTTGCGATTTAGCTGTTAACTTATAATTACGCCGCAATGTATGTGGCAAATTTTTTTTATGTTCATAATTTTCCCAACATATTGCGACCTAACTATACATTAGTAACTAAACTGCCTTGTTTGTACTGTAGTATAAAGTAGATAGAATTTGCGGCATGGTCGCCGATTTATCATTTTTCTTCTCAGAATTCCAATAAAGCGAAACATAATAAAATTCAATATGACGACTGAAACCGAGCCTTAAGGGGCCTCCCTACCTGCACTTCAAATGCGTTGCAACGAGTTACGATTATTCTTTTTTGCCGAACCTATTTAACGCTCATTATATTTGTATATCTACAAAAAAAGACACACTTCAATCTATGTAGCTATAGGTGTAGAAATTCGACACGTTCATTAGATAAAAAAAATTCTCTGGCCCCTCAAAATGACCAGAAATGGCATTTCCAAAATGTCGTACCTGGAAAAGTAACAACCGGATTCGACAAACACAACTTTAGAAACAAGCACAAGGCTTTGAACTACGCTGCCAAAACATATAACAATGTGGTCGCCGCTTAAAGTCGCTTAGGAGAAAGTATAATAGTAAAGCACTGCATGTCAGCTGAGTGGAGAGGTGATGATGTATTATATACGCCGGTCAACATCACTCTTTTATCGCTCCAGGCTCACACACACAGAAACTCAGGCTATCTAGGGAGGACTCTTAAAGTTGGTGCATTAAGTAAATACTGTACTTTATTTTTATTCATGTAATACTCACGTACGTAAGAAAAATACATTTTTACGTTAACAGGTAAGTATGGGGCAGTTCTACTTTTGTCGACAATTGGCAACACATTGTTATGCGCAGAAAAGGGCGCAACTACTCTTGGTAATGTTTACTTTACTACAAGAAGTGAAATTATCTGAGTAACGTAATTTTGCAGGACATTAGCGTGAAAGCATATTTCTTTCCTAACCAAGGGAAATATTTTTCCAACTACGGAGAAAAAAAGTATTTTTTGCTATGTACAGAATAAAGCTGAAACCAGACGTATCAAACGAAACACAATTATAAAAAAATATAATTATTAAGTATGAAATCGATGTTATAATTAGTTGTCGACGGATAACGTAAAGGAGTGAGTGCCTTATAGAGAATATAAACATTCTAACACAATCTTTTCTCCATTGTTAACAAATACTTGGAGTCGTACGTTTTAGAGACTAGTAACGTGAATATACGTATTACCTGATCATTTCTTTCTGGAAAGATAGAATATTGTTAAATAAATAATCAACAGTGCACAGTAACAATGGCTGTTCATCTAACTACAAGAAAATAGCATCAGAGAAGCACTTGGTTTGGACACTCAATAAATAAGCTAATTAATGTATGAAGTTTACACTACATCCACGTGATTATTTTTAATACATGTTGCCACTTATCCAGCATGCTAAGCAACTCTGGGCTAGAAAATAGTTGAACAAATATAACGGAGGAAACGGGACCTTTGCAAATTAAGTCTTTCAGGAGAGTCGTTTATGACAGGCTATTTACATAATATTTCTACAGTAAAAATTTTTCTCGTGGCGTGAGATGGTATCATATTAGAGATTTCATGAAATGGAAATTATTTAGCAAAGAAAAAACTGTTCTGAAATACTGAATAATAAATAGGAACTCTTTCAATGAAACGCGGAGTTTATCATATAAATTATTATTTCTACTGGCTCTGAATTACTTATACGTAGTCTACTAAAGTGAGCTCAACGTAATTAGTTTGCGTGTCACTGCCAACAATTTTGAACAAACTGAAAATGCATAATTAGTTCCTAAACTAACTAACATTCAATGTTTATTGGAGTAGCATTACTAAACAGCAATATAGAAGAACAGGTTGGTTGACGCTACTTCCAGCAATTATTTTTCACAGTAAACATATTTACATGTAAGAGTTCCCTGAAAAAAAAACCGGTTTTTAAAAATACAGCTAACTAGCATTTAATGTGGACTGCACTTTTCATTTGAATTAATCAAGTATAATACTTATTTCATCAATGTTATCAAATACAGGTCAAAACCAAAACTACCTTGTTTCGTAATAAACTCAAAACTTGAAACTTTTGGTATATTTTTCTTTCTGCTCTTTCTGTACGTATGCCACATGCTCCGCAGTCAACATTTCCACGGATGTTATGCTATTTATTACTATTTTATACCTATTTTAAACACTTTAACTATGCAGTTTCCCTCACTAATGAAAATAAACCATCTTTGAGTCAGAAATGCAAACAACTTATCGTCGTTGTTGTTATGTAACCTCCTATGTGACAAAATCTGTCATTTTCACATTATGATACTAACAGCATCAGAATTTCAAGCTCTACAAGTTTATAAATACCTCCTATGTGCCACAGCAACGTATTATTATCTGTGAGAGGTTAAATGAAATATAATGTGTGGTGAAGCATCGATGTTGTTGCTAAAAATCTCCTATGTGTTCGTGTGGCACATAGGAGGTTTCATATTTAGGTTAAGAGATGGCGCCTGCTGGCATCACAACACATAGGAGGTTTTCACAATACAGATATACTGTTATTGTTTACTCTATGGTTATTGTTTACTCTATGGTTATTGTTTAGTAGTGAAAACATTCAGTAGCTCTGCTTATTATTGCAGTTGGTGTTAAATTAAAAATTTGACAATGTGTACAATATACAAGATTGAGATTTGACTGAAGGTAAGTGTATTATATTTTAATAATCTAATAAAATTTCAATTTTCAATTTACAACGTACAAGCTGTGGTGAATTATGTGGTAGATACAGAAGCTAATAAAGTGAAGACATTAATTTTGGGCCCCGACCATGAGTTATACAATGCAATAAGCTCTGCATTAGAAACTGTAAGTGAAATCATAGTGCCGTGTGATTAACCTACTGACGAACCAGAACTGAGAACAATTCAGAGCGAAGGAAATACAGCAGTGTCTACGAAGAAGTCGACAGAAGTAATCCAATGTGATGATACACTGGTAGGTGGCAATACTGAAGGCGATGTAAATGTTACTTCTGAAGAGCGACAAAATCAGTTAATAGAAGAGGAATCTAGGACTGGAGAAAGAATAGAAACTGCAATTGACGTGACACGGTTAATTGAAGCAGATGCACATCAAACAGGAATGGAAGAATTTAATACTAAAGTTAAGCCACGCGAAGAACGCTCAATGCGAGTGTTGGGCTTGAACTATACTGGCTAAAAAAAAAAAAAGGGCAGGTAGCAAGGAAACACAGAATGTTCCGAAAGAAGCTAGAAAAATAGATATTCGTTGCTCGCATTTATCCACAAAGAAAACCAGTGAGCGATTCTTTGTGTGTGCTCTGTTTACTCAATCTGACAGAGAAGTTGTATTTCAAAAATTCTGGAACTTAAACACTTGGAAAGAAAAGAGAGGTTATGTACAAGGGTTAGTAAAAATCAGAATCATTCGCAAGAGGAGGAATGGTACAAGAGATGTAAAAAAAAAAAAAAAGAGGAGGTCATGATATATTCCTACAGAAAGGAAATGGAGGTACACATAGAGTGTGTCGTGATTTTTTCCTTAAAACGCTCAATCTTGGGGAAGACACGTACAAACGATGGGTACAAAGATATGCACCGTTAGAAGTTGATGATACAGCCAGACCTGTTCACAATGATGCTTCTGAAATCTCATCAGCACACAGAAATAAAAGACTTAAAGTAGACAATTCAAGTGTAGCAAAAAGAGGCCGAAGAAAATTGGAGAAAGTTGAACAAATTAAATCATGGGTTAATTTGCTTCCTAAAGTCCCCAGTCACTATTGCAGGGTTTCCTCTAGCAAAATATATGTGGAGTCAACCTTCCGATCTGAACTGCACATGTTTGACGTGCATAAAGAGTGGTGTGCAACAAACAATTTCATACCGGCTGGAAGAACCTTATTCAGTGAAATTCTGAAAGAAGACAACATTGTTATTCACATGCCCAGAAAAGACCAATGTAACGTCTGCTGCAGCTATAAGGTAGGTACAGTCAGTCAAAAGGAATATGATTTGCACACCAAGAGAAAAGACGATACACGAGCAGCAAAAAATGCAGCTAAGAAATCTGCAAGTGAAGGAAAACTTGTTGTTACAATGGACTTACAAAGCGTTTTGTTGTGGCCCAAAACAAACAAAAACTACAAGTGCACAACTTCACAATATATGAGCTGAAAAATCAAGAGGTTATACTTTATGTGTGGCATGAAGCCAATGGAGGTGTTCCTGCAAGTGAATTTACATCACGTGTTGTGGAGTTCATTTTACAGCAGCCAAACCACATACGTCACATTGTGTTAATTTCTGATGGATGTAACTACTAGAACCGAAACAAAATTATGGCAAGTGCTCTCAGTGACATTGCGCAGAAGAAATCAATTGTGATTGAACAGCTTTTTCTGGAGAAAGGACACACAATGATGGAGGCAGACAGTGTGCATGCATGCCACGCTTGAGAAATATTTCAAACCTCCAATCAATTCCCCTTCTGATTACGTAGCTCGCATAAGACTTGCCAGACCTACCAAACCATACAAAATCAATGTATTAGATTACAATTTTTTTTTTTAAGAACTATGATGCAGTTGCAACAAATCTCGTTTCACTTCGACCTGGAAAAAAAGTCCGGAGATCCTGTCGTCTTTGATATTCGGGCACTTAAACATTTATCGAATGGTGAAAGTATGTATAAACAAGACCATACAGCTCATTACGAGACGTTGCCCCAAAAAACGAAGAAGATCTACATCTACAGCCTGTACTGATATTCCGTCCTTGTATAAGCAGCCACTACCAGTAGCAGAGTCAAAGTACAAACACTTGCAAGTGTTAAAAGACGTAATTGAAAAAGATAATCACATGTTTTACGACAGCCTCACATTTAAACAGGACAATAGAAGGCATTAGAATTGTCCTACTTGTTTTACCAGTGCACTGAAATCTGCAAATTAAATTATGTATATAAACCTATGTGTCACTTAACAGCGAAAAAAATATCTCCAATGTGGCTTTATGCTAAATAAAATTCAAAATAAAAAAAAATTTTGTCTTCATTTATATGTTATGATTTATTGTGTATCAGTCCAATATTTGTTTCTTAACAGCAGACAGCCGTAAATAATTATTATCGTGTTGCATTGTAATTCAGTTTTTTATCCCTCCTGTAAAATTATAGTTTTGTCACATAGGAGGTTATATAACAACAACGACGTTATGTACTTTTAATAGTACCATAACACACAAACAAAAATTTCCCCCTTCTTCACTACTGATACCCATGTACGAAAACTTCACTGATGGGACGCTTAATATAAAAAAATCACTAAAAAATTGTAGCGCAAAAATGACAAACAACTGGTAACATGGAGTTTGCTTGATAACGGCATGAAACTAAAAATGCGATTTATGTACAAAACTGTTTTAATGTAGATGGTTACCACAAAAATAAAAACACACATACAAACAATTAAATTTAAAGTAGCAAATGTAGTGTAGACAGCGAGACACTATCTACGATAAGTAACAGCAGTAACCGTGAGAGGTTTTTAAAATTTTTGAATTTGAAAGTGTTTCATTAGGCTGAACTAGCGCGTGTAGCATGCGTGTAATGTAAAACATGTGTCAAACTGGCCTAATGGTGGCAAGGACTGTAAAAGCGTCCATTTGGGGTGAGAGATTGGCTATTCCAACCACACTTTCCCATTTAAACCGTTGTAATTTAAACTCCCTACATGGGCAGGAAATTTCAATGTAAATAGCTTTCAGATGCAGTCAGTAAATATTAGTCTTATAACAACTGTGCAGTTCGGAGTTTAATTAGCTAGCTGGGATTCAGATCACGCTTTACTACGACGGGAATACAATTACTCCGGTTTTAGAAAGGGAATTAATGAAAAAGTACGAACATGAAAAGTACGATACATTTAGGTTTTGACATTTGTAATTAAATAAATTATCTGGTGATTGAAAGCTGATTAATCGTGCTACGAAACATATAAGTCTAGTATTCTTACAGATATTTCCCGATTCATTAATCATGCGATCGGCATAATGCGTCATTTCATTTCGACTAAGTTGAAATATCGTTAGGAATAGTTTTCTGTTTATTTTTTATCAAACGAGGTGCTGTTTAAATTGAAAGGATTATAATCATCTGTGTACATTTCTTTGCAAATGACAGAGTATTATGGTGTAGTCAACATCAAAGAATTACAGAATGTTGGAGAAGAAGAGTGATGGACACAAATATTTACCCCTCACCGGTATTCGAACCCGGAACCTCTCTTTCTGTAGGTCGGCACGCATTCGAATGTGACACGGGGGTTGCTGTTAATGCAAAGAACCACATTTCACAATGGCACCTAAACTTTTGTTTGTATGGGAACAACACACATTTGTTGCTATGGATGTAAGAATTTTCATCAATTTTTTTATAGGAACCCAAGGGCGTAAGATATTTTGTCAAAAAAAAAGTATTTTCTTCTTAGTTTTCACAATATAATCGCATGGCAGGCAGCTCCGTATCAGTGTATTACTCGACAGCTTGTATAGTTCTGTAGTCTATATTGCTTTGCTTGAGAAACATTTTCCACGAACACCTTGTACAAGCTACGCCTACATAGTTATTACTATGGACGTACGCTAATAAACTGTTAGTAATCTGAAGCCAGCACACAAATGTCATTTTCGAGACTAGCTAGAAGTGCGTTGCTGTACCCACTATCGTGAATGCGCTACTTCTATTGGTCCGTTAATACATGCCACAACATTGGCTCACACCTTACACCGCTCTCTGTACATAGCTCAGTACTTATTGGTCGTTATACAGTTAAGGTGAAAGTCAACTGCTAATAAAATGTGCGTATCCTAGCAATTGTAGCAATATTTAAAATAATCGCGCTTATTTAAGGGCGTTCGTGTGGGGAAAAAAAATCTCAATTTTATTTTGAATTAAATCGTGCCAGTTTTGTAGACGTTACTTAAAAGTACATATTCCTATTATCAAAAGAAAATAGTTCAGCCAGTTCTCCCATAAAACATTTCAAAGTCAAAATTTGCATGTTTTTAGTTCATACACCCCTCGAAAACTAATTAACATAATGAATCGAAATAATTCACAGTAAAAGTGCGTGTCACGGGCTAGGGCATTACGTATATAAAAATCCAATACAAAATAATTTTGTATTAAAAAAAATTCCTAAAATTAGCAAAAAATTATAATTCCTGAAATAAAAAAAAATACAAAACATTTTTTGAATGGGTTTTACAGATACTTAAAACCCTATCCTAGGACATTTACTTTCACTGGGAATTATTCATTTTTATTATGTTAATTTGGGGGGGGGGTGAGTGACTTAAATACGTGCAATTTTGTCTTTGAAATGCCATTATTGGAAAATTGGCTGAGATATTTTTTTTCAGAGGATAATGTACTCTCACGTAACGTCAATAAAACTAACACTGTTTTATGCAAATATGAAATTATGATTTTTCCACTTAAGTAATTTATCCGTGAAAAAAAAAAGACATCGATTACTTTTCAATTTCATTAAATAATGTGGTTGCGCGAACTTCATGTGTATCGCGTGTTGCCTACCTGCAAGGCCCCACAAAAACTGTTCGCTAGAAGGTGATACGACAGGGTGACATTTTTTGTTTTCAATCTGCGTCATTTAATAGTCAAAAAATGCAAGTTATATAATTGTATTTAAGAGAAAAGTTTGACAAACCTCATTACCCATCTAAGGTGAAGGTATTCCTAATTTTTTTTCACAGATTTGTAGATATTGTTATTGTTAAACTGCACCTGGGAATTCGTTATTTATATCCTTACTTATGGCTATTTAAATTACAGTTGTTTTTCAATGACCATTTTTAATCGCGAATTTCTTCCGTAAGATTTGCACCAGCCAAAAACTTTCCTTACATTATAAGTTTTCGTTATATTAATAGGAATCAACAAACATAGTTTGTAACTTACTCTCGTGAACAACGCTTAATAGCCGAGGATGAAGGAATGCTGGCGAGTGTTTCCGAGGAGTAGGAAAGTTAAGAGTCCAGAAGCTTGTGTTCTGTGGCAAGTGACTGACTGACCTGTGTAGAAGAGCAGGCCGCTGTGCTGGCGTGTCTTGAAGGTTAGAGAGATAGCGTCCTGCGTACTGACGATGGGCTCGCCTCCAGTCCGGCTCAGGTCGTAGGACAGGAACTCCACACCACGGAACGTGGCCTCGGAGGGCGCCTTGTCTGGAACAACCGTGCACACAGCTCTGTCAGTACTCCAGTCATACAATACATGCACGTACATCTCTTCCACATTTGCATATATCACGAGATTTACATCGGCAGGCAAAAACTCCAGCACAGAATCCTGGCCCTATCACAAGGGGGGAGGGGGAGGCAGCAGGGCCGTTTGGCCTTGGTCTCACTTCACAGAGGGCTACACATTTAGGAAAAGTTTGTATTTTGAGCGATATAACTAGTAACAGTTTACTTTTGGTTCAACTCACTGTAGAAGTAATGGCATGGCAATCTTATATGTATTCTGAATATCATTATTTTAGATGTATATCGAAGATAAGCTTTCTTTGGATCAAGTTGTTGCACAGGTGATCCAAGTAATGGGAATATTTACAAGCATTACTGAACTTCTCAGTAAATTTGATCCACTTCTGTTGAACCTAACTTATCCAATGATAATATTAATTTGTCCAGAAGAGGCAAGAAAAGTATATCGTTTACTAAAGGATTAAATAAGTTAATTTTCTTATAACAAAGGACTATGTTCTGTTAATTATGTACGCATTCAAGGAGAAATATGTCACTTTTGCATTAAATATATTTATCCGACTAAGAACGTTTCTCAGAATTTGAAATGGCTGAGGCCTCCATCGATCTCTGTAATGGCCTGGCAGAAACTACAGTAGAGTATTCAAGCCTAAAATATATAGTGACAGGAAATTTTCGTACAAATTCGATTTATGCGGCCATAAGAGGGAGAGATCCTCGCCATCTTAAGTTTTTGTATTTTGGCATAACTGTTATTTTGGTCAGATTTATGGAACTGTAACCTTACTGCCGAATAGAATACAATACATATTGACAAAATTTAGGCATCATAAATATTTTTGTTTGACGGTACTGTTGTTTCAGATGTAATCACAGTTAGAAAATTCTTATTACTCTCTTAACTGTAATTATATCTGTAACAACAGTAACCGCGAACAAAGATGTATGATCTAAAATTACATTTACCCAAAATAAAAGCTATGACACAAAATAAAAATAAAAAATAAGCACCGCGACAAACTATCCCTCTTAAAAGTGACACCTGAGGGACATATTTTGCGTGTTTGAGGCCTAGAAGTGCGGAAGTGGTAAGGGTGACACAGCACGTGAATTACGCCTCCTCCTAGCCTCTAGGCACAATTTATTAAACTGGCGTGCTACCTTCTCGCTGACAACTAGTCTATAAAAGACATGGCGACCATATCAATTAATAACGTTATATTAAAGATAAAGGTGTACTGAACAGAGCTATGCCTTTTAAAATATTCTGCGCCAAGATTTTCGAATCTAAAAGGACCACAAAGAACACGTATCCCCTTCTGGACTTCGTTGAAAGAAACTTCCAGAGATATATGCAGCAACTGAAATGAGTCAACACGTGTCTAACGTTCTTTGAATGCTAATCCTAAGCAGACACAGCTTACGCATGCTAAGCAGATATAGAATATTCTTCTAACGGCAAAAACTCTGCACATAGCTCGGCTGCCGGAGCAGGCGGCCACCGTAAAGAGCATTTCTGCAGCTGTACTTCACGGCCAATGGTTGGATGTTGAACTCTAAGGGTCTTTGGGTTATAACTAGGGACCCCTGATTTTCGCGAAAATATTTCTGTACTATGTTTTGTCAATGTCTTAGTTCCACCTCTGCAGTTCTGCCAGTATATTATTAGCAACGTGTGTTTGTGTAATTGCGTTTCTCATTTGACCCTACTAGTCAGAATAAGCTTACTGCGAATAACACACGTCCGTGAGTTGCAGTAAAGCGTAAAGACACGTGATAGTTAAATTCAGCCAATCACTGGCCACGAAGCAGAGTCGCAAAGGTGCACACGAGGCACTGAAGCAAACTGGTGAAGATTTATTTTCAGCAAAAATTGGGGTCCCTAGTTATAACCAAAAACCATAGACTCCCAGTCACAGCGACTTTATTATGACTGGTGCAGTTAAATGAGATGCGTTTGTGTACAAAGACACGCTGTCAATAGCCATGAACAGAGTTGCAGATGTGCTCGCAAGGCATTAAAACAAGATGGAGGAATAACTGGAGATGGGGAAATTTCGCGAATTCAATGACCTGCATGTTAGAATCAAATATCCTATTCATACTGAAGTCCCGACCATTTGTCCACTAGTTGCTACTCAGTGGAACAGCAGACAGTTAACGGATAGACAGGGCTTGAGCACAGACTAAATAGTAATACAGACGTGAAATGACGCGGCGGTTCGTTTGATACGGGCGAACTTCGCCGCTGATTGGCTGGCCGAGGTTGTTGATACCAGCCCCGTGTCTGTTCGGCTCCTGCATGTTTCCTCAGGTTTCTTATTGGTCTGGTTGCTGGCTAAAAGGGCAGCCACCTTACGCTGATTGGCGGTTGGCGTATCCGCCATGTTGCTGGCCAGGGGAGCCATTTTGCTGGCGTGTGTGACTGAGTTCGCTGTTCTACTGGCTATTTCCCTTCTGTATTCCTAAATATTTTGTGGCTTGAGTATGCATAGGATATTTGATTCTAACATACAGGTCATTGAATTCGCGAAATGTCCTCATCTCCAGCGATAACTAATCGCCAAAATGTTCTGTCCTGGCAAATAATTAACGGAACCTTGACTCGCTTGCATATATTTTTAGGTATAACCTGATGATCATAAAAATGTGTTCAGCTAACTGGTAAAACCTACCTATCAGAAGCAGGTTACTTGAAGTAACCGCCTGTAATGCATCTACGCTCAGCCATCGTCTTGAATTCTCGCTGATGACAGCGAGATGCTGGTATACAGGTATAGTCATAGAACATACAAAAAATTGTGCTGCGTGGATTCAAGAGGTCGAGGAACGTAAATTATAGCCTAAAAGTTTTGAGAGAGTGTTTTAATTTGTTGTTTGGGTGGCAAATAATCGATACTTATAGCTCTTGTAAATCACGTAGGCTACAGCGAAAATTTATGAGCCCATATTTAAATAAAACTGCAAAACCTTACTTAACGGTACATAAAAGTAGGAAAAATGTATTAAAAAATTGATGCCGTAAGAAAAGATAATTAACGCGTGTTAGGTTTATGCTTTAATAACTTAAAATCGTAAAATTCCTTAGATCGAGGTACAGAAAGCATTTTATTTGCCGCAGCTTGTCGTGAAATAATTCTGTCCTAGAAATTTAGAAACTAATTAATCTACGAAATAGTTGTACCACGAATGTTCTGCCCACAAAGGACCTTACGAAGTATGTTGGTTTTTTCTTGATTAAATTAAAGCACAGATTCCCGAGTATTCTACTTAGCTGCCCTTGTTCTCCGATAGGCGTCATCCTCAAGAAAACAATTAAAGAATAACACAGTGGTTAAGGAATCGAAGTTCTTTGTAAGTTCTGGCAGTGTGTGAAGGCAAACATTTTTACCTTGTTATCGAACATTTACTTGTGTAAATAACGTGTAAGGAAATTAGAATATAAGTTACTACTTGCATGAGAATGTTGGATATATGGTTACGTCATAAAATTAGCAGAATATTCAAGTTCAGCTTGTTAGTACAGAACAGGGTATGAACGTGTTATAAATATTGGTAGTCAAAATTTTATAAGTGATCCAGTTTTTATTTTTTGATGACAGTTATTGGAAGTGTGTGAACAGGAACTGCAAAGTGTAATTCACAGTGAAATGTATGCTGATAAAATTGAGTTTCGCGCTATTATTTATGGTCACACAAACATAGTTTTTCATTGTGTTAGCTTCTGTTACAGAGAGTACCAAAGTTGCCTGAAGAATGGGCATTCAAGAACAAGGTTGCAATATTTGTCAACAACTGAATAACACAGGAAAACTGACACAGTATATTCCAGAAGAGCACACGGAGTCATATCTAGATTGCCTCTGTGGCCACCTGTAGACATCCCCGGAGATAATTAATAAAAAACTTGAAAAATGTTTTTTTAATTAACGTTATTTTGTGTTAATATAGTAATCTACATTATAACATTACATTATTGTAATGTTAGGTTAAATCACTAAAGAATATTCTGTATGATAACTGACACTGTTATGTCATCCAATTCTTTTAGGCCAACTTTTATTTTTGTACTTGTATAATCTCTGTATTTTTTCAACATACACTGGTTTCCAATACTCTTGATAAATTTAATATGCATGTACGCTAAATATTGTGGGCATATCCAATAAGTCATGATCGCAAAATTTTGCACATCCATGAACTAATGATATATTCAAATAATATAATAAATTAAGTAATATTTTCTAATATACACTCACATTGGTATTAAAAATAATTTGTAATATTTTCATCTTAGAGTAACATTGTAATAAGTTCATAAAAATTGTAAGTGTTAAGTGATTCACGCCGATTTATTGAATTTATAACTAAAATCAATATAAAATATACAATTAATGTTAAAATAATTGTATGTATCATGGGCGTTATCACAAATTCTAAACACATTATTTTACTTCACCTGAAAAATGTACTCATATGGACTAACGTTGTTTATGCAATACTTGATAAATTTAGTTTAAATGCAGGTTTCAGTAAGTCATTAGTAATCCTTTGTTCGCCATAGTTTTTTTTTTTTTTAGCAGAAAGTCTTTGTCTGTCCTAGATAATTACGAATAGGACCATAAGGAAATGGTTTGTGGACATCAACAGGTCTGACAAGAATATTGATGACATAAGTTCTCTCTGCACATAAATAATTCTTTTTTTTTATTTTTCTGATAAAACAGCCCGTAGTTGCCTTATAGTTTCCTTAGGGGTCGGTACCCTGATTTTCGTATGTGCGAATCGTACCGGACGATACCGCCGGTCGGCAGGTTTTCTCAGGGATCTCCCGTTTCCCCCGCCCTCTCATTCCGGCGCTGCTCCATAAGCGGTCAAACCGGTCTGTCATTGTTCTTAAGTAATGGAATACAGCTAAATAATTTTTAGTTAAGTTTAAGTGACGGCCCTGCAAATCATTTACGACTAACTTAATTGAGCTGTTGCCAAGGTAACTTATGAAGGGAATTAAATATTAATTTATACAATAATAGTGTAATTTAGGTTCATTCTTGCCATGTTCCACCATGATATATGAATAGGAATGTCACGTTCTAAAGGAATACCTTGAAGTTGTAGATAATATGAATCTGACTGGCGGAGTTAGTAAAATTCATTGTAAACGGCTTGAACTTTCAGAATTCTTTTTCATATCAGAGAATTGAACAATTGAACATATTCTTGAAGTGATATCTGCATCCATATTACGTTGACGATAAATATATCTGATGTCAGTCGTAAATTACCTGATAAAATCTGGGTGTCGTAGGTGTCTCAATATTTCTTTATTAGTGAACTGTTTCAAAACTTTGGACTTAATAGATTTCTAAAGTTACACTCAATTAAACATTTTTTTTGTAGACGCTCATTCCTCCAAAATATTTTTGTATTATAAACTAAATTAATTTTCCTTGTGGCCACAATAATTTAGTGGTGACAACAAACTGCTGTATTGTGAGCAAAAATAAAAATATGCGGCATGGTACATACTAACAAAATATTTTGCAGCTATCGCAAAACATTTATAACTTGATATTCAGATAATGTGAGCATTTTTGAAATACATGCTTAATTTCTATTTTCAGTTTGTTTGTATCCTTCCGCTATATGCAAATAAGTAGCCTTCATTGCTATTTAAAACAATTAAGTTAATAATTAGTGCTTGCTACAAGTAAAATCTAACAGTTGTGTGGAAAAGATTCACTGGTCAATAGAATCTCGCTACACCTGCAATAAAAAATAATTAAAAATATTAATGGCCCAGAAGTGCTAGTAACTTAATTACCTTCAAATTACAATCTATATGCTTTTGCTGGCAGCTTACTCGACTGGATATGATCTCTAAGTATAATTTAGAACTGTAGCATAAAACTGCGTGCTAAAAGCGTGCTCATGTACAGAAAGATAAAAATAATTGCCGTGTCACTCTCTGTGGGCGTTCAACTAGTTGCGCAGTCGGTAGTAACCTAAATTACTTGCTTTAAAATTTGTATGAAGATGAATTGACTTAATTGGTTTATTATTAATTTTTGTCATATTTGCATAACAAATGTGTACAACTACATCCAGTAATTAACTGCCAATTGAACAAGGAACTAATAACGCGGTGTTAATGAAATCAAACGAGCTCAGTTTATCGCGAACCACTTATATATATATATATATATATATATATATATATATATATATATATATATATATATATGCATACATAAAGTGTGTGTATATAGATATACACACACATATTTGCGTCGGTTTAACAGCACTTTTAAAATTTTAAAATTAAGTAGGAAATCTGGTAAATGTTAAAATAAACAGCATGGAATAGCGATATAAAAGCAATTTTTTGACGTCAACAGTAAAATGTAAACATTCGAAACAGGATTAGTCAATATGAATATATTTACAGGATTTTTTTTGTTTGAGTCAGTTACTTTTAAGTAATAGCTGCATGACTTCTTGTGAATGTAGCGAAAGCAAATATCAGTCAAATATCAGTGAAATGAATTTCTACTCGTTGTGTTTGTGCAGTGTTTTACCAACTGATGTAAATGTATTTACATACTAAATTTTAATGAATGTTGGCAAACACTGAAACATTCATCTAAAATCGTGCACACACGCCCTCGACATTAAAACATTTGTTTCCTTTGTCGAAAACGTCCACTACCCCCCCCCCTCCCTAAAAAACCTAAAATGTTCATAAAAACCGCTCTAAATCAACAGTGTTGTGCCACTGTACACAAACAACGATTTATGTTTATGCACTTAACCAGTTCTAAATTAAACTTAAACTCACATTGTCTTCAGCGGCAGTATTTGAGAGAAACAAAATTTAGCTTTTATAATATCGTGAAAATCGCAATTTTTTTTCTCCAAATCACACAACAGCTATGTAAAATGACGACGACTGGGCATTGTTGGTAAAATATTTGCTCGCAAACGCGTTTTGGGCTACGTCATTCTACTACGGTTACATTAATAAAAAATATCAGACTATCGAATTTTGCAGGGAATAGTTCCAACAGTAAGCTAATAATATTCAGCGACGATATTCTACGGAATCGCGAATTTATGAGAGATTGTGTAGTTTAAAGAGTTGTATGAAGCCTGCTATATGACATCAAAACAGGAGTGTTTAATCAGAACAGTTAAAAAAAAATACTAAATAAAACATTTACAGTAATACTTGAACGCCTATAATTAATGCCCATATTAATTTACATTAATGTACAATTTTTTTATGAAGAAATCTCTGGAGCTACCGTAAACCAGGGTGACTATGTGACATTCAAAATGCTTTATTTTCAGGCTATTTACGTATGAAATAAGTAACGATATTTGCGTATTATAAACTACGTATTAAATAAAGAAATAAAGTACTAAACAACCTCAAAATCAACATTTTAAGTGACACAAAGTCACCCCCAAATACCACAAAGTAACCCTAATTTACATTATGAGTAAATTAGCGTCACGTTTTTCAAAACATACATAATTTAATTTTCCTACTGTGTTTACTAGCGTTCATCGTTCTTCTTTCGCTCGCTTCCGGAGGGTATTTGGAACGTAACTGAAATAGTAGCTATATAACAACTGTGTTTATACAGTATTTCTAACGTAATATGCACGAGGAATCAATGATGGCGGAGTTTCATCAACCCATGTTCAGCTGCCGTTCTTTTCTCCATATTTCGAAATA
This sequence comes from Medauroidea extradentata, assembly GCA_003012365.1. Classification (NCBI taxonomy): domain Eukaryota; kingdom Metazoa; phylum Arthropoda; class Insecta; order Phasmatodea; family Phasmatidae; genus Medauroidea; species Medauroidea extradentata. Next base: position 85,707 of record PNEQ01108424.1, read on the forward strand.
CTTTTTTGAACCGGCGCGCATTTTTTGACGTTGCGTTAACATAAAAAATGAAAAGTGAACATTTATAAAATCAAACGAATGGGTTTTAATTATTGTGTCAATTCTAGGGGCGTTATTTACGTACGCAAGCTTGTTCATTAACATTTAGAACGTAAGTATGTAGGAACAACGAAATTAACCGAGTGAGGCTAACCAGAGTAAACTTACTGCCTACCGTAACATCGACCACGTGCGAAAATCGGGAGCGACCCCGACATGAACTGAACGTGGATTGCCGTGTTAAAACGACTCTGACCAGCGTGCTAGTGGGGTCCGGATTTAAAGATACAGCCTTGTCATTGCCGAGTATTTGAACAAAAGTGGTAGGCGGACTTTCCGTGTGTAGACTAATATTTGAGCAAATGCCGGCAGTGAATGTAATAAAAATAAATAAAATCGACGTTCTTAGTTGACCTCTCGGTTTCAGTCGCCATGTTGAATTTTAATATTTTCACTTTTTGGAATTCTGAGAAGAAAAATGTTAAATATGCGATTATACCTCAAATTCTATTCACATTTCGCTACAGTACAGGCCTTGCGATTTAGCCGTTAACTAATAAGAACGCCGCAAATTGTCGGGTAAATTATGAATATAAAAAAATTTGCCATACAAATTGCCGCGTAATTATAAGTTAACAGCCAAGTCGCAAGGCCTGTACTGTAGCGAAATGTAAACAGAATTTGAGGTATAATCGCATATTTAACATTTTTCTTTTCAGAATTCCAAAAACAGCGAAAAATAATAAAATTCAATATGGCGACGGAAACTGAGCCTTAAGAAGCTTGTGTACATGATGTAATTGTCAGCCATTGTTGCGCGGAGACAGTGCAGCGATAAGTAGAGCCCACGGTTTTTGGTGAAAAGAATTCTGCAACCATTTGTTTCAATGCCTTATGTGCACACGTGTAGCTCTGCTTCGTGGTCAGTGATTGGCTGTTTTAAATTCTCAGCATCTCGGGGGTTTTACCCGCAAATTACAGACGTGTGGTGTTGAAGTAACCTTGTTTCTGTTGGCACAAGTCAAATGAGCCACATCCTACCAATAATCAAGAAGCAGAACTGCAGATGTGCACATAAGGCATTGAAACAAACTGTTGCAGAATTCTTTTCACCAAAAATCGTGGGCTCTAGCGATAAGGTTCAACTTGCCGCACTCGACGGTAACCACTTCGCCTCACTCGCGGCGCGCCAAACTGGCGTGCAGTGTTTATAGTTTTAACACAGAATATTTCGTAATACAGAAGTGAAATAGCCGGCAGGGCGGTGAATTCAGTCACACACACCAGCAAAATGTCTTTGCTGGGCGTAAACATGTCGGAAACGCATACTGCATGTCAGTCTGAAGCGACAGCCCTGCTGGCCGGCAGCCCCGGCAAATAGGAAACCTACCGTAAAATGCAGGAGCCAAACAGACACGGACAGCCAATCAGCGGCGAAATTCACCCGTATCAAACGAGGCGCTAAGTCATTTGTATCACTATTTAGTCTGTGATTTTACATTTTTTTTGTGGGACTTCAAGCAGCTTCCTATATTTTTATTTGTGGAACTTTTAAAGAAAAGCCATACACATCGTGACCCTGCCCGGGGCACACGTAGTGAATTTACATTTGAAGAACTACAGGACCAATATGAGGCAAATTTAATATTTATACTCAGTACTACCCAAACGTTTATTCAACTAGTATTTATAGTTGTACGCCCACCATGTTAAAATTTAACACGAGAGTCACTCAAAATATGTTGTGATATTTATAGATGTACGTGATCAATTTCAAATTTTTGTATTAGTTGCAGGAACAGCGGCTTATTCGTTATGCTGGTAACTTCTAGTTTAAAATTTATATTAGTTTTTATCCTATTAGATTCCAAAGAATTAATTTAGTCAGTTTCGTAAGATTAATTTCTTTCATCGGTGCAGAATTGGAACACAGTGCAGTAAATTATGTAAAACGATGTATTTTTGTGACGAGCATCGGTAGTTTTGCATGAGTATATTTGTATCGTAAATGTTATGACAATGTAGCCTACTGGACACTATATGAAATATTGAACATAGTCAACGTGTTATTAGAATACCAACTACAACTTCCACCTTTTTAAGACAACAATTCTATCCTTCAGCGTATGAATATCTGAATAATAACAAAAACAAAAGTCATTAAGAAATAATTACCCTACCCGAGTAGAGAAAGAGGATATGCACGTACCTTCCCATTCTCAGAACGGCGCTGTTCTACGAAATGTATTTTACCGTTGACATTTCAGCAGTTATGACGTAACTCAGTGTCAGTTCACGTCCTCAAACAGCGTCATTCTATCCGGCGACGCCCACACTTCCAGGCTCACGCACGTAAATTCAATTGAACACGACAATAATTCAGGAAAGGTAAAGGCACCTTTCTAAAAACTCTTTCTGGGCCTTTCTTCACAGGACTTTTTGCTGCGTGCTCATTAGTTTAGTGCTACTTACATTATGAAAAACTAAATGAAAACAATATCAGAAAATACCAGAAACTTTTTGATATTAATTTTGTTACAACAAATAAATTGCTGTTATTTTAACAATCGTAACGTTTAAGTTACTACTAGAATTTATTTGCTTCGACTGTAGAAATTTGTTGACATAATGTATTTAAAACAAACTTATATTTGGTTCATTATACGAATTTTATACTTAACAATACGTGCATTTGATTTTTCCCAGAATATTTGTTCCTGTTAAAATACGAACGCTGGTTTGCTTATACCATTTTCTTTATTTGCTTTTATTAACATTGACTTGAATCAACCGTATTTATGACATCCTATACAGATTTGGTAAAATTAACCATGACAGATATTAGAACAAACGATTTGGTTGGAGGCGACGAAATATGTCCGTTCCGGAAGTCATTCTTGAAATGGCAGTTATTTGGTTCGCACGTGTTAGCTGTTACACACATGGTGGTTAAAGAAACCTGTCTCATCTTTTTTTTAAGTACAGGTATTTACTAAATTTGTAGAGTATTAAATTTTGTGTTCGTTTGCATAAGTACGTTAGAATAAATTACTGAAGATAACTTTAACGGTTAAAAACATTTTGCCGAGTGCACACGAGTCTACGAGTTTATAGGAATTACATGTCACATGTATGAAAATATAAAAATTAAAATATACGTTAGTAAGTTGTAGTGATCTAGGGGTAACGTCCATGGTTGGTAATCTAGTGGTTGCGTGACCAAATCCGTGTGCATCTGTATATTTATTACATTTACAAGTAAATATATTTGTATAAATAAAACTTACTTTCGTGATCAGAGCAAGCAAAATAATTTAAGTGTCGTATACTTTAATGGTTGCTCAAACAAATGTATGTTTGACTTAACAATATATGTATGGCGTCATCAGTCACGTCGTTTGGTTAAAACGACGAGCATATTTCACAGAAATAATTTGGTTGCAACAAACCATACATTTGTTTGCAAGTACTCAAATACACTATTCGGTTGCTCGGAACAAATTTTGCTTGATTTTACAATTTTTTTTCTTATTGTGGACACTCGAGCAAACACAGCTGAAATTGTCGCCGCGGTGGCCGAGTTGTCAGGCATCTCGCATCCCCCCCCCCCAAAGGTTAGATTTTCGGCGGGGTCGAGCCCAAGATTTTCGCACATGAGAATCCTGCCGGCCGATACAGCTGGTCGGCGGGATTTCTCGGGGATCTCCCGATTTCTCTCAATCCCTCATTCCAACGTCTTTATACAGTAAGGCCTCATTACATGTCATTCTCCGGGGCAAGCAGTGCCTAGGGGCTTCCAGTCGTAAGTCTGCAGTTCACGGTGTGATACTCTGACCCTAGGGCACTCTCCTCATGCAATACTTATTTATTTATTTTTACTATGAAACTAAAGTTTTTGAAACCATGCAATTGTTATTTCGCTTGCGAGACGGTGATTTATTACGGCGTCTTCTCATGACTTCACATAAACATTCTGTATGAAATATTTGTTAATTCGTAATGCTGTTTGTTTATTTTAAAGATACTTTGCTCTTATTTAATGCATTGTGGTGCACTGCGATGAGCTATTTTTTTATATTGTGGTTTGCATTAACTGAACATCTTTAATTTAATGTGTTTTTGAGTCAATACTTCGTAGACACTTTGATTTAGGTAACACTATCAATCTTTTCAGTGCCATAAAAACATATATAACACTAAAGGAACTGCATTGTGATATGAATAAGCTTATTTTTTTTTTTTAATTGTCTTTACGTCTTGTCGGCAGCGAGGACATTACAGACGGCTTCAACCAACTTTATACAGAGACATGAACTAGGAGACGAATCGGTATGGCTTATGTTAAGGAACCATCGAAGCACTCGCCTGGAGCGAATTCATGATACCACAGAAAATCTGAATGAAGATATCTGGAGCTACGAACAAAAACGAGCCCTCCCGAATGTGAGTCCAACGTGTTACCGCCGTGCACCTACCTCGACATAAACCTCATTGAAAACAAACAAATAGACAATGAATATGTAAAACATAATTAGGAACATATCCAAACGGGAAATGTGTAAGAAAAAAAAATCTTAGTATCAGAGACATAAGAAAAATTACATAACTTATATTAAATAATGGGAAATCAACTACAACGTGTAATTAGGTTTGTTCACGTGGTAGGTGTCGCTCTCTGCTTTCAAGAGCAAGCGAGATTCTTTCAAGGCGCTTGTAAGGAGAAGTAAAAGCTGTTCTTCAAGGACGACGTGAACGTCAAAGAGGAAACTGTTATGCAGTAGAGAATGTTTCTTGTGAAGTATGGCACGAAGATGAGGTTAGATACGTCCTATTAGCAGCACTTCGGATAACCTTGACTGATTACATGATTTAATGGCATTTATTTTAGTGCAACAAGTAAAGTAGCCTACATCCAAGTTTTACGGTAAATTTCAGATAAAAAATTTAATTTTTTGTTTGGAAATGTTGAAAACTTACGTTTTTAAAAACGATTCAACGGAAATATTTAAAATGATCTTTACATTCATTATCGCTCACAGTTAACCTAACTGCAGTATCATTTTATTTTAAAATTTTATAGGATGTGTATTTGTATTTACCAAGTTCTTCTTTCACCAACTGACAAGGGAATAAAAATGTTTGCATTATACCAAATTGCGTGCACACTCAAAATCACCATTTTTTATTGTACTGATGATATGTATTTATATTTACTTGTTTTAATTAATAATTGACAAGAGAACGCATACATTAAGCTACATGGGTGCATACTTTTAACCATTATTTCATTATACTGTCCTCAGAAACTAACAATTGAGCGGAAACGTTTTTTGCTCCAACGGAACAAGTAAAAGCTGAAAGAGCTGAGCACTGCTTCTGAGAAAAAAAAAAGTACCACGGTAACAAAGGAGCGAGAAAAGAGCTGAAAACGTGCAGAAGTAGTAGAAAGATCGTGCTCCGTGAAAACAATTTTCTCAAGAAGCACGCGTCTAAGAAGGATGGCCAACTGAGAAAGTCAAGACCACTCATTCAGTGGTTGTAAAGCGTCTAAAATGGCTAGTACCGACAAAATCAAAACTAGGATTTAATTTCTCTATTGAAAGACTATACGTACCCGGAACAAAAATACCAACCTGCACAACAATGATCAGTTCGTCATACGTCCCGATAGTAGAATATCACACACTAGCTTGTACCCGTAACTTCGTTCCCGAGGTTTTCAATTAAATGCGACAATATTTCTTAAACAAAAAGTTTTCAAAAGTGCTATGTGGTGCAAAATTACGTTAAAAGTAATTAATGTACGTTTTAGAAACATTCTAAAAAAAGAAAATTGTTTCACTGAACTGTCTGGATATCCCGTGCTGCCGCTGTAACCTATTTTGCCTCTCCCTTCACAAAAAGTAAAATTTGTTTCGGTAGACATTTTGCGGGCACACGCACAGCTCTTCAGATTTATTTTTCATTTAATTAAATATTTTTTGGGTACCCCGTTCAGCCCCAATACTCCATTTTGACCCCTCTACCTCCAAATATTATTAATATTTTTTTTTTTTGGAGAAACCTACTCGGACACACTCACAACTCACCAATGATTAGTTTTTCACTGAATGATTTGGGTATCCTGTTCTGTCCCTCTACCTCGTTTTCAATTTTATTTTTGCAGAAATCTTTCGGTACCGCAGAAATCTTCGCGGTTGCATGCACAAGTCACCACAATTTCATTGCAGTTGGATTACTGGTATAGAACCGCATAGAAGACGAACAAATAACCAATAATCATGGTATAAGCTAGCAATCCGCCCGCGGCTGTTTGCCGCGTGTATTACTACTAACAGTGAACATTTACTTTAACTGAAGGACCTCTTTGTATGCCAGATTAGCAGATAAGCCGTCAAGTGTTAGGATAACAAAGCTGCAGATTGAGTTTACTCTGCAGCAGGCTAGAAATAATCATGTGAAAAACTGTCCTAAGTATATTTCTCTCACTCTTAACGACCGTCCCGGCTTATTTAGTCATAATGTATCATACCTTGAATATGGTGGAGTATTCAGTTAGTATAGATAATACAATGGAATACACGTGGTATGATGACGCATTTACCTCGAACACGACTGTTTATGTCAGTGTCCTCTAATAGGCCTACGTACCGTAGAAAGTTTATTAAAAAAATAATAAAATATTCAGTCACTGGGCACATAGAGGTTATGTAGAAATACGTAACGACATAGGTGCTGAATGTTAACTTCCCTATAAATTGTTTTTCTATGGCCGTAGTTGCTTTTTAGGCTCGTCTACTTTGACTACGTCCCCTCCCCTTTTCCCGACTCACTTAATTAAGAGTTATTTTCTCTGTATAAAACTCATATAACGTTTCGTATTTACGTAAGCATTATTATGAAACAAATTACATCATAACATCTCAACTGGTTAAGTAGATATCATGGGGTATGGACATAGATAACACTGTATACATGTGTTTTGCTCACTGCACAGGTTATGGTAAACAGTCACTGTAAACAATATTAACCACTTTTCAATAAGTTCACAATACCGTCGCAACAGGTACACATGCCATGAGCTGATTCTCTATCCAAAATGCGGTAGAAAACATTACATTCGAACAATGTTGTACGATAACTTGTAAGGGAGATATCTCCCCTTAAAAATTGACGTTTTAAAGGGTTTTACTGAAACACATAAACCTGTTTGAGCATTAAAGAAAGATTCTGTGAATGATGTTTCTTTATGTAGATCTTAAGCTGCTGCACGACTGTTGTGGAGTACAAACATTCCCTACATCGAGAACATAAAAGGGGTGGTATCTTCCTGTAAATATGTGTTTAACAGTTGGGTATTTTTATTACTTTTCAACGATGTAATACACATACACAATGCACGTTACCTTAATGTAACTGTTTGAGAAGAATATCATTTGAAGGTGCACTTTGTTGCCTGCCAGGCGCAGTAATTTTTGAGCTTATCAATGTTTACGTTCAAATGGGACTATCTCGACAACCGTCCAATTTTGACCCCATGTTCACAAGATATTTTTTTGATCACAATGACCAGTACTATCACCGCCCAGAATACTGCCCTTTTCCTCCAGGGTCAGCCTGTGTGTGTATATAAATAAATAAGACTGCTTATGAAAGACAACCAGTCAGTAGTTTCAAAGGAATATCTTGCCAAACACACAAAGCAATCTCTAACAAGTGTTACAGCAAAATGGGCAAATAATTCTATCCTGCCACATCAGAGCTCAGGGCTATGAACGAAGCACGTTGTTTAAAAACGCTGTGTAGAACTTTTACGTAAGTTACTCAACTTTAGACTATTTGAATAGGAATCAAGTTTTTGTTGTTGAACTATCGTGGCCTTGGCCAGAGAGTACGAGAGCGCGGCCCAAGTCATGGTAGCCTACACAGCTCCGGTAGTCACATTACTGCCTAAATGGAGGCTAAACTATGTTGCATGTTGTTCTGTGTGGGCCTCTTTCCCCGTATTTTCTTGTGCATTGGGGCAGTACGTTTGAATTAGTTTACATTATTTAGGTTAGTGTAAGTTAGCTAAAAATAATAAAACACTTTTGTTAGGTTAGGAAACTTCAGTAAAATTGTACATGGCACCGAATCTAGCCGCGCATGTGGTGCGTGGAGTGTTGGGCGCTTTCGTATGCGTAGTCTATCGTTCCTCTATAGTATGGCCTTTGTTTAGGCACTGGCTGTAGTTTCCGAGCGCGTGCGACACGAACATGTTGACGACCTGCCGCACTGCGGGCGCCGTCAACCGTGCAAGCGTGCACTGCGTGTACGCGAGACTATTTCGTTTACGTTGCACAATCTATAAACTCGTAACAAGCATACTTCTTACACGGTTTATTGAGCACTGACATAGACCCCTGCTTGCTTTCTCGCTTTCTTCCTGCTATTTTGTGTATCTCAATACCAATAACAATTCACTTTTGAAATGCAGTGTGACAATATTTATTCCGCAATATATTAAAATAAAAAAATTATATTTGGACTGAAAAATACACGAACTAGCAAAGAGCATCACAGGGAATAATAGTTATTATTAATTGTGAAGCCAAACAATTTGTTTCAATTATGTGTTCCTGATAACGTGTTTACAAAGTCGAAGTTTTGTACGTTTAATTACGCTTCAACTTATGAGTTATCTACTTTGGGTGCAATATTTGCATAACGCACATATCAAAGTTAGGAAGACAGTTAACATATTTCATATTGTATAATTTTTAAGTTATACTTCATATTTTATGGACAGGCCATTTAACGTGGAATCCAGGCATGGAATATGTCCAGTAGTAAAAGAACAACAGTAACACGGAAGGATTTCCGCAAAGTCCCGAAAGAATCTTCAAAAGAAATGTAAAGAACGAAACAGGAAAACGGCCAAAGTATAACTAAATGGAATTGAGGAAGACTTCAAGAGAAACAACACGAGAAATTTTTACAAATTATTGTGGGGAAATATAAATATTTATCTGCCTTTAGATATCTGCTTCAAAAGAACAGGGATCACAGAAAAAAGAAAACCCTGCAAAATTCTCACAAATACTTCGATAAACTCTTCAACTGCGAAAAACCTAAAAGAAAAAAAAACTTCATGAAAACTATACCAAATCCAGATTAGAAACCGCCCACAATAACAGAGGTAAAAAATACAAAACATCTAAAAACAGAGCGCGAGGAGTAGACGGCATGGTCGCCAAGATCTGGAAGCTCAATGACCAAAATATCACAAACAAAATTCATAAAATTCTCACAGTAAAATGGGTGGCAGAGAAAATCCCACACTAATGGAAACGTGTGTTGATCCACTCACCACACAAAAAGGGCGACAAGACCTACCCTAGTAATTACAGAGGGACATCATTACTGCAGATCTTCTACAAAATTATTTTCAAGGCATAACTCAACAGTCTAGAACCAAAGGCTGGTACTACGATAGGTAAATGCCAAGCAGGCTTCAGAAAAATGTAGTGTATTGAACACATTTGGAACCTGAGAATACTCTTAAAGATCAGATAAACGAACAACACTGTCATTACATTTGTAGGCTTTAATAAGAAGGCGTATGGCTCCATAGACAGACACTATTTGAACCACTAGAAGGTTATGGTATAGACATATAACACTAGGGCACTCATACAACAGACTCTCACAGACACCACGTACGAAATAAAATATATGGGAGAAACTTTTGAATCATTCGAGATACACACAAGCGTCAGGCAATGAGCTGGAGTTTTCGCTACTTTTATTCAACAATGTCTTACACAAAAATATCATACGCTGAGAAGAAAAAGTAAAAAGGATTCAGTTAGGAAGAGCTCATGTAACCAAAATTACAATAAGATGCTTGGCATTTACAGATGACCTGGCCATACTCAGCAACAATAGACAAGGAGCGCTGGAACATTTGCATGAAGTGTCTGGCAAAACAGGTCTACAGATTTCGTATTAAAAAACACAATACATGAAAAAAAATGAAAGAACAACACGCAAGACATGCAAAACAATACGTAAACGTTTAAAGAGTCGAAAAGTTAAAGTATTTACAAGAGGAATGTGTATAAGTAGGAGGATCGAACAGAGCATCCAACATACAAAGAACAGAAATACTTCAGAAAGTGTACAAACTTACTTGGACACACCATAAAAAATAATACATCCAAACCGGCTAATCTCAGACACTACAATACAGTTCTGTACAACAAGCACATCACGCATCAGAAAAAAAAAAATTGGAACACCAGACCTCACGGAAACAGAAAAAATAGAACAAAAAATCCTCAGAAAAATGTTTGGAGCAAATTCACAGAGATGGTAGCTGGATAAAGAGGCCAATGAAATAATTATACGAACACACAGACAAACTCACAGAAATGTTCAGAAAACGCAGATTAAAATTCTATGGATACCTACACAGAAAGAACAAGAATAAACTCATGAAGAGGATCTTTAACTGTGGTAAACAGCTCAATCGAAAAACCAATTGGCTTCAAGAAATAGAAGAAATCCCAAAACAAGATGGATTCAAGAAGGAAGAAAGAGGAAAATTCAGAAACAAAAACACGAGCACAACATTTTAAGTAAAAGAAAGAAATACGGGTAGAACAAAGGAAACAGGAATACAGTAAAAATGATGACGTTTTCGAAAGAGAGAGAAAAAGAGAAGGAAGCGAGAATAATCACGTAACATTCAAGTTCAAACACTGTCTGTAAGGGCAAAAATGTGTGTCAGGGGTGGAATAACGGCCAATTGGTTGACTTATTTGTACTGCCTGATTGGTTAAATAGGCAAACATACAGAACAGCTTGGAAAGTAACTTCTTCATCTTGCTTGAGGACGTCCCGCTGTAACACAGAAAAGTAGCATTATTTTTTTAATAACTGTACACATACAATTTTAGCAAAAAATTACAGGGTCCGTCTTTTAGCCCGACATAGATTCCATAGAATGTTTTCTTTTGGGGGATTGCGAGAGCGTTGGCTTACAGCACTCCTATGTTATTTTCTTTTGACATAGGTAATATTGCAACGTGTTGTGGACGCATCCTAAAATATTTGCGTCAACTATGAGATATTTCTAAGAACACAATCATCCATTGTAAGATGTCTGCAGAGATGTGTTGACTCGCGTGGTGTACGTCATGAACATTTCCTCCAGCATTTCATATGTTGTGGGTAGTGTACCGTCCATATCGTAACACTGAAAACTAAATATTTTCACTTGATTATTGGAAATAAAAAAAACATAAAATACAATTTGTTTTCAATTTTAACAACTTTCAGCATGTTACGAGTCACAGTATAGTTCAGTGTGAATTATTTATTTTTGGTAAGTCAAATAATTTTCGTTGGATGTATGCTTCCGTAATAAAGAAAATGTCGACTTTGACAATCCTATGCTAAACATTTTACATTGGAGGATATTAAAGTCACGAGTAACGGGAAGTCAATTCGACGGCGATGGCCAAGAAATTCACTGACTACGAAGATAATTAAAAGTTTTGTTTTTATGTAAATATTTCTGTTAGTAATATACACTGTAATACACTATTTGGCGGGTCAAAAAAATTTTACAGGGACGCATTTACATAAATATTGTGTGGGGCGAAATTGGCTTTGACACCCGCACTCCTTTAACAATAAATAGGAGCCGAAACTATAATAAAAATAGCAATAAAATAATACATCTAATCCATCGTTTCGGCCTAAAACGCTCCTCTTCGATCACCTAACAATTTGAACAGTTACCGTTCCTATTTCTCAGACAAATGTAGGTTTCGGACAATTTGTTCAGTGGTGCTGAAAGCTATTTTCCCCAACGAAACCAAACAAGGCCACTTCACAACATCCCGAACGAGGGACACAATTCTGGTCACTTTTACACATATTTTTTGACGATGAATGTAATAAGTTAGAGAGAACAATATTAAGTAATACTATGCAGCATATTGTCACGTGTATACGGGCCATTTAAACCGTACTGTAACGGCCAAGAAGCGTGACCAACATACTAGCGTGACGCGTTCCGCAACCACTATAGCTTTATCAACAGCGGTTAATTACGCTCCCCAGATAAGGAGAATTAACTAATTTTATGCTGACGTACAGCGAGTAAAGTGTTTGGTTGTAACTAGCTGCATAAATGAATTATTACGCAAGTTTAATGCACGGTCAGTGCACACTGGAGTGTGTACCGGGAGTTAAAATTTTTTAAATACTTAAGTTTTCCTATGTTTTCAAATTCATTAAATTAAATTTGTTGAATTCCGGCCTTCGTATCGAGGTCGCATGTCGGCCTACGGTGTGAGAAGTCCTGGGTTCGAATCCTAGCACAGACATGGATGTTTGTGTTGTTTTCTTAGGTGTAGATATAAGCTGTTCCCTTCTAAGCCCAAAGGCATACACCTGGGAGACTTAATTAAACCTACCAAAATAAAAAAAAAATAGGTTTTCCAAGTGTTCTATTAGGCGAGGTTGGCGCAATGCTTACTAGACTGGTGGTTGGCAGGCTAAAAGTTTGGTTTTAGGGCCAGCAACCCAAAGTTCGATTTTTCGTTGTTTTGTTAGGTCACAACAACTTTCCTCCTCCATTTCCGTCTGTATAGTAAGTCACTGATTCCTTATCTAAACAATCAGCTTTCGATGAGACGTTAAAACCTAGCTTCTTAAAGTGGTTAAACTAACTCTATTTACGGTAAGAAAGCAAGCTTACACAACTAACCTCCGAACAATCATATAAAGGCTTACATGTAACATGTTTCAGAAACACATGTCTAAATTTTGCAGTGTATTGCTAGCGTGAGAATAGTAGAGGTTCATCACAAATATTGTATCTATAAGAAGCCATTGAAGGTGATGTCCGAAAAGCATATTTTGTGGGATATTATAAAAAGTTATTTAGTTACAAGAACAAACGTGGTTTGTGACTTAATTAAACTGAAAATTGTAAAAAAATAAAGTAAAGGTGCATCTCATGGAGACCAATCATGTGAAAATAAACAAATCAAAAACTGATTTTTCTTTAAGATGATATTGCTAGAATTTATATATTTTAACTAAGTAAGATTTGTAAAACTAAGGAAAGTTTTAAAGACATTGGCTGATGCAAAAGTGTGTAGTGTCTCGCTTTAGTTCCTGTAAGTCTTATATAAAGAAGATATATCCGACGTGAAAAAATATTTTTAAAAGAGTATATTTATTTCAGATTTCGTACGTTTCAACTAAGAACTATTTGGAATCTTGTTTAACACTTTTACAACGGAGGTAACGTTACAACTTCTGAAAACCACAATAACATAAAATTTATTTGAGTAAATACGAAATAAATGTTTTAAATATTTCTTATTTACAAAAACCACATTAGCAGTTGCTTCTAATAAAAAAAATCCTAGCTGAAAACTGTGATAATGAGGTTTTACAATATAAATTATAATTTTAACATGATTAAAATGGATTATGTAAGTGACTAATTACGTAAAATACAGTTGAACTTAAAAAAATACATAACTGGTATTTGGCCTTTCATTCGTCAGCAGTAGAGTAAGTGACGACTTGAAATGTATATTTTTGTAGCTATTCATAACTGCATGGATAAATGTGGTTCAGTACAGGTTTCCGTACACATTTAAATTCTCTTTACATAAATAACGCACATTTATAATTTCTATTGGTCGTATCTTATAGTTAGAAATAAGCTAGAGTGTTGCACTTTGTTTATCTCTGATACGTGACTGCACTCTTTGTCACATTCTTAGTCACAACTGATACATTCATTTCTCATTACGGAACAAAATTTAACTCTGTAACGGACAAGGGATATAAAAGCATCCTCGACGAACCATTTTACTTCCTACATTTCGTGAACTCGCCCTCATTAATTTAATATTTTCCTGAAACTTTGGAGCAATTTTACGCACGCACAAGATGCGGGATAAAGGGAAGAGCTTACGACTAAAAATTGGAAATTGGATAATTTCCCACGAAAGTTCTCGGCACAAAATCTCCACTTTTATGACTTATTACAGGAGGCCAACGTAATATTATACGTGCTTAAATTACTTATCACAGGGCAATTTACCTACAGTGGCGGGTCTCTCCGTTTTTCCTTAGAATTTTCAGTTGAGAATACTCGGCGCGAGCTGCGAATTGAGTCCTACAACGGGTCGAACTTTTCAACTGAGAAACTATGCAAACTATGCATGAGTTAGAACTTTGGTTATCTACTATGAACACACATTCCTTAGACGGAATTTCGCAAAATTCGGGATCAAGAATTACGCCTAATAATCACGCTCAATCAATGCAAATTTGTGTTCGCATAGGGAATAAGTTTGCGAGTTTGTATTAATGTTAACTACTGTTTATTATTCAAAGACCTTTTTACTTATTTGCGGTTCAAGTCGGAAGTCCTGATTGAAACACATATTTTACAGCGAGACTTAATACACGCAATTCATCACTTCCCATGGGTTTCTTCTGATAGGTCTCCATTAAACCACATCACTACATATATATATATATATATATATATATATATATATATATATATGTGTGTGTGTGTGTGTTTGTGTGTGTGTGTGTGTGTATGTGACATATTTGCAAAATGAGTATATCATTATCTGTTCCGTCATTAATTTATGACTGACAATTTTTCTAGCTTGTCTGTCATCTGTCATGAAGTAATGGATTACGCCATTGGCTTACATGCTGATGAACTGATATTGCTGTCTTGTATCATATAAATAAATAAATTATTCAGTTAGGCTACTACCCTGCATTATTTTTGTTTCCTTTTCTTATATATGATTTATGTCGAAATGTGTACTGAAGGTATTTGTTTACGATTTATGTAGTAAGTTGTGATGCTATAATTTATGTATCGAAAAAATCCGTTATTTTGGTTGACTTTCCTGAGTATTTTTATACAGAAAATCCTTGTACTATTACAAATAAATATATAAAAAAATTCTTATGTTTGAAATTCTTCACAAATTTTTAAACATTATTTAGAGTGAAGACAATATACTGTATTAATAGCGGCAACCAATTCTACGTATTATCAGTTAAGATTTCTCTAGGGGTGATGTACATGGCACTATTGTAATAGTCATTCTTGCAGATTATTGCGTAATATATATTTTGCTACTTATATATTATGTGCGATATATATGTATATATATGACATATTTAAAGAAAACTGCTAATTAAGTTATTATATTTTCAACGTTGAGGTACTTATTTAAGGATATACAGAATTGTAGTTTGGTAAAAATTGGACAAAAATATTTAAAAATTTTAAATTTTCATTTTAACCGAAATACGTTCAGAGACAAAAAAAAACATCGCATTGCTTTTATGTTAGTAATTAGCATATATATATATATATATATATATATATATATATATATATATATATATAGAGAGAGAGAGAGAGAGAGAGAGAGAGGGGGGGGAGCTGAATTCGACCGAAAAACCGCGGGAGGTGATTCCTCAGTAAATTATAAGCACAAAATGTGCAGAAAACTTTGTGTGTAAAATTTATATTAACGATAAAATTAAGTAATTGAAGATTAAAATTTGAAACGTTACTTTCAGAAAATATGTGAAAATATATAACTTGGAAGGACAATACTCTGAACATGGCTTTATGTTGTTAGGTTCTTCAAATCCCCAACAAGTTCTGGTAGTGACCTTCCACCATTGTGAAAATAACAGGTGTGGTCACCATCTACTTACGTACAAGTTTCGTAGCATCAGGAAATTAGAACATTTGATGACGAATTATTGAGCTGTGTAACGCGGATAAGTATTAAGTGTACCATTACACAGCCTAGAACATAGGCAATACAACGTACGTGTATGTTCCTTTGTTTTCAGCGCACAGGCGACGGTGGACATTCACTGAAACACATATTAAATGAGCTCACCACGTCGAGTTTTTTTCAGACTGGTGCCAATAACTCAAATATTTTTTAACCAAAAATTATGAAAAAATTTGAGTCAATGTGTAATCACACGATGCACAATACTCTGGACGCGTGTTTTAAAATAATGTACCATTCGCCAGCAAAAAAATAATTTCCTTCATTTTTGCTTATTTTCACGACGAAAAACGTGGTACTTTGGGTAATGAACTCTAAAAAACCGTTCAGTATAATACTACAAAAAAATTCAGCTGCAAATTATAACATATAAGTGTCAAAACTGTGCAGCGAAATTTTGATATGAGTATTAGGTAGCAATAAAAAAAATATTTTCGAAATCACTGCAAAACTCCGTAACAAGGCCTTACGAGCGTTTTGAACGAAAACGATAGGCCCTAGACAGTTGCAACAAGAGGATCATTTTTGTTACATAAGTCACATAGATAAATAAACCTTCATCAAATGTTCTAATTTCCTAATGCTACAAAAATTGTTCGTGAGTAGAGGGTCGCCACCCCTGTTATTTTCACAAGGGTGGAAGGTATTTACAAGAATTTTCTGTGGATTAGAAAACCCTAACAACTTGAAGCTATGTTCGAAGTGTTTTCTTTCCAAGTTATTTATTTTCACATATATTGTGAAGATAGCGTTTCAAAATTCGAACTTCAAAGACTTATTTCATCGTTAATATTAATTTTAAACACAAAGTTTTCTGCACATTTTGTTCATATTATTTACTGAGGAATCACCTCCCGCGGTTTGTCTGTCGAATTCAGCCCCAACCTGTGTGTATTGTGTGTGTATGTGTGTGTGTGTATATATATATATATATATATATATATATATATATATATATATATATATATATATAACATACACACACACATCAGCTGAATTTATGTCCCGCTTATTTTTAGACTGCTGAACTGAATTTTTTAGTTTTATTCCCATCGCAAATCGCAATGCTATTGAGTCTACAACTTTTGACATGTTGAATTTCAAATACCAGTATTGGATGTTTTGTCTGTGGTTTGAAACAGTAACTGTTTGTAAAACATAAGTTTAATTACATTATGGTGCTAATTTTATCGTGAAGATTTTGTGAAAAACTAACTATGTTGACAGTATCAGAAGAACACAAAAAGTCTCAATGGAGGTTATAATGACAAATAACAGTTTAAAGACATTAGTGAAACAAATTTAATGACAAGCAGATCATTACAGTTTCGTATTTATATGAAAACTGTAAACCGACAGTTGCCACCGTATATGACACTTAACAATATGTGTTGCATAACTTCGGCGAAGCATGACAGTTTTGAGAGCCCCTACTTTTTTATGTTGTAAATGTTTAATGCTTTGTTGGTCGACATTTTCAGTTCTAAAATTAACCTGAGATATTCATTCCATTGTGTGAAATGTAAATTTTGTCTTACTTTGGGCGCGCTTTAGGTAATGTTAACAGTAATTGCCTATGAGTAGCTGTCAAAATTTACCGAAGTTATACGAAACAAAGTAAATATGGTTTGCACAATTGTCTTTATTTCACTATTATAACTTGCCCTAAGCTCATTGCTTTTCATACAATTTCAAGAAATGGAAATATATTAGAAAAAAAATCTTGAACACGATGCCTCATTTAACATAAAAGTTTTAAAAACATATTTTGTTGCTATTTTTTATGTTTAGTCATATCATCATTGTTGGATATAAGTGAGATATTTTAATATGAAATTGTAAAATTAACTACGTAGAATGATAAAAATTTGACTGTGCTATAAACTGACACCTTGGAACAATATGGTTGGTTTTGCATTCTAATTAAAAATATATATATATCAAATTAAACACGATGTCCTTGCATAATCTATTTTAAAACAATATATCCAGTAACCAAATGTAGCAATTATTTTTAAGTTCTTTTTCCTAGCTTTACATTTATAACTGTTATTTACAAAATGGATCACGTATGGTAAGTACCATATGTCTGGTGTTATTGTCAACGTGAATATACAATTATTTGACTCTGATAAGTAAATCTCTTACTTTATGAGGATAAAAGTTTTGCCGATGTACATTATAATGTCTAAGAAAAATGTAGTGAATAATGTATTAATACAATGGTTGTAAAACAGCAATGTACTCCTCATACTAAGTCGAGATCTTTACACCTGTAATTTAAACAGTTAAACACATTTTAATACAGTTGAAATTAAAAATATTGTATTTATGAGAATATTAGAAAAATTTCATATTTACAAGACGTGTTTCTACATACAAAATAGTTTAAAGGTTTCTCGTATTTACATTTTTTGTAATTTGAAACATATTTTCACCACAATTGACTGTAACAGACTGACATAAGTTTCCGGAATTAAACTGCAAATAATGTTAACGAATTGCAGCTTTTTATGATTTAGTATTTCACCACAAAAAACTTTAGGCCACGTTTTATTTCGTGGCACGATTTTGAACTGACGACAAATAAAGTTCATTGAGTCTCAATTTTCTACGAATAATATGTGCGTATAAGCTTATTACATAAAATGATAGACCTTATCGATACCACAGGTTTCACTGCTAAGAAATGTAAAAATGTTAAAGTGGACTTGTTAAACAGGAAAGCAAGTTATAGTATTTGATCCATCAATAAAATACGAATGTGAGTAAAAAGGTAAGACCGTTTTAATGCTTCTACGTAAATGCGTCCGAAATGTGAGAACTTTTATTCGGAAGTTTTCAAAAGCAAATTAATTCGTTCAAACGCAATGGACTAAAACACAATGAATGCAAAACAATAAAATGACAATAAATAAGTTTTAAAAGTGCACCCGAATTTCAACTTCCTTTTCACCCGGATTAAATAAAACCTGTGATACTATGCAAAAACGAAAACAAAAAATGCTTTTAGGGATTATTAATTTTTTTACGTTTGCTCGGGCAAGGTAATAAAAGCGGCTTAGAAAATAAAAATTTCATAAAACCCATAGAATGATTGGGCTCTCATTTCGAAAATACATCTGGTTACAGAGCATTTTCATTAGTATAAATGACCTGTAGATTTGCAACAGCAACGAACATGAGCGACTCATCCATTTATTGCAGCTGACGGCGAAAAAAATATTGTTTAACGAGGAGTTCAGCCAGGCAATTTTGCTCCAGCGCCACTGTCAAAGTGTCAGGTTGTAGGTTAGCTTCCAGCGTGGTTTAGTTCATTTATGCCTAACTTAACAAAATTTGTAAGTAGTACTACAATAATTTGACGAAAGTGAGTGTTGTATAAATAAGGCGTTATTTCACTGTAGTTCTTATTAGAAACAAATTTCGGCGCTATAGTAAGACGTAATTACAACGAAATGTTGTCGACCGTAGTACTACTCAGGATTTCAAGACGAAGCAGTCAAAGAAAAACATCATTTTTAAAATGATAAATATTCCTAAGTTGCTACAAACCTTCTTCAAAATTAGTTGAGCGTAAAACATTTTCAATCGAAACTTTGTCGATTAGTTTATTAATTCATTTGATTAAGTTATGCTGTGTTTTACGAAAGTTCCTATTTTGGCTAATTCGTTTTTAGAAGAGCTATACCCTTTTCTAGGTTGAACGGTTAAAGTACAACTAACGGGATCACAAATTGGAGTCTGCAGTGTTTGGCTGATTACAATTACTTCGCCGGTTTTGTGGAAGTAGCCAGGAGTTGTTTATTGGGAAATATTTACACGCACCCTTAATTGTGAATGGCCTCATAAATTTGTTTTGAAATCATTGAAAACTATATATTTGTAAACATGTAGTGCTAATAGAAAATACACGTTTCCGATGAATTATAAAGAATTTCTGGACTTGAACGCATAATTCTGCGACCCAGGCACGAGGCAGATGAGATGTAAAACAAAAGTTACCAAGTGTAACGAAAGAATTATCTATTATTTATACGTGTATACACGTCAGTGGCTCGCATGATCATAGCATTTCGAATTACTCAAGAAACGATTTCCATTTTATAAAGTCATACTTACTAGGCAGCGCTGAAGAATTTATTAGCGTTTCGTTGCATACTTGCTCAATCATGCTGGCTGTAGCCCAACCACATGGCGCAACGTTTAATAATTTGTGTTCATCTTCGCTGCAGATGAAAACATGGCTTTCATGCTTCTTGGGCGTGTAATAGGAGAGAATGTTTAGCTTTGATTCTTCTTGGGCGTGTAATAGGAGAGAATGTTTAGCTTTGATTCTTCTTGGGCGTGTAATAGGAGAGAATGTTTAGCTTTGATTCTTCTTGGGCGTGTAATAGGAGAGAATGTTTAGAATATAAGACGTATATCTCTTGAGGAGCGAGCACTATTCTATGATGTCTTAACCCTCGGCATCCATATAACACTATTCCTTCTTAACTGTCAACATAACTACGACAGCAGTTTAACAATATAATAAAGTGGAACAATTCAATACCACGTTTAGTTAAAATTCTCAGTGAAGGAACGCGAAAAATATATTGCGACTGACATGCTTCAACGTCTTCTTAGATAATAATCTTCGAACGTGCGAATACAATTACCCACATCTGATTATAGATTTGTCTAATATGTTTTTAAAATTTCAAACTTCATCCATCGACTGTCTCTTTGCAACTTCTGCAATTTACGAAGTTGTAGCACTTCGAACATAACTTACTGTTCAAACTTAATTCCAGATTAAAAATAGTGTCTACTGGGCTTAAAACTTATCAGCAAGTACAATCGGCTAATAATTTAGAGAAAGTCAAAACTTTGTAGCACATCTTTTCTTGTCTGATGAAATACTTCGATATCGTTCTTGGAGTAAACTTGATTGGCCCCGTGAAGTACTCTACTTCTAATAAGGTCAGAATTTTAGACACTATAGCAGCTCAAAAATAAGTGATCGGCATGATAACATGTGTTTGACTACCATGCATCTGTTTACGTCAAAATATGTAATGACTATATTCGTAAACCCATGAAATGTTTTGGTACTCTGTTCCTCTCTACCCGTTTTGAACCTCGCCATATCTTTTAAACAGAAATCTTCGGGGGCGCTTAGGTTCCACCGCAATCGGATCAATGGTATAGGAATGACGTCACATTTAATAGTGGAATAAATAAACAAAACAGTCTCCTTTTACCACTTTACCCCGTTTAGCCCCGGCGTTAGTTTGAGCATGCGAAAGCAAGAACAGTAGCGAAGTACCGTATCAGCAGCATGTTTGAGGTTAGCGAACCATCTATGTGAAACCTTAAGCAAACCAGAGATGTGGCTTGTCCAATCTGTGAGCGCAGCGTCTGTGTCACATGTGCGCAAGCTGAGGGGGAGAGCATGCTGAAGAGAGGATATGGCTGGAAAGTCTCCCTGGAGGGGCAGCAAGAAACGAGCAAAGTTGCCCAACAAGCAGAAGAGATATTGAGACTGATGGCAAGGGACGTGAAGTTTCCACCCCGGGGAGCAACTAGCCAGTATTCTGACTTGTCTCTCGAGACATCACGTGCGTTCACGACCTCAATACGTGCGACCCGCAGTACTCCAACACTAACTTTGTTATCATCGCCTAAACTGTTCCCTGAGCTCCTTAAATGCAGACATGAGGGAGAATACGCATTTTTTAATAACCATAGAAACAATATATATACACATATTTATTCATAAACTGAGTATAAAACAAATCACAGACGGTCTACTGGAGTTCCTCAGTCTGTTTTACATGTTCCTGAAGATCTCATATCCTGAGAGAGGGATATTGGTCAGAGCTCAACAGCGAGGTCTTAGGCGCTGGTGAGAGGTGGCATGAAGTGAGTACGGAGCAGCGCCGGAATGAAATGGGCGGGGGAAACGGGATATCTCAGAGAAAACCCGCCAACCAGTGGCATTGTCCGGTACGATTCCCAAATGCGAAAATCCGCGGACCAACTCGCCGGGAATCGAACCCTGATCGCCTTGGTGGGAGGCGAATGGTTTGACCATTCGGCCACCGCGACCCCTCTCATCACCCGAATCGTGCCGGACGATGCCGCTGGTCTGCGTGTTTAATCGGGGACCTCCCGTTTCCCCCACCCAATCATTCCGGTGCTGCTCCATACTCACCTCATGTCACCCCCCACCAGCGCTAAAGACCTCGTTGTTAAGCGCTGACCAAAAATCTATTACTCACTCATCATCCGAAACGTCGCATCTGTTGTCGCCATTCTTCGTCTGTATTCTCTTTAACGTGTAGTCTGTGCTCACATCCATTCGTGTCTGTGGTCATCTGTATTGTCATAGTTCTCCTCGTCCATTTTGTCGCAATTTTGATGTTTTTATTTTATTGTCATTTTGAAACTTTTTTTCTTGTGTCGCCGTTATCCATATGACTACTCCGTCCCAGAATTAATATGTGTTGTTGTTATATTGTTGTTTGTATTCGTGTCTTGTTTCGGAATACTTATATATTTCTTTTCGGAATTGTTTGTACACTGTAAATCCAACTCAGTGGTTACAATCAGTGAAATATTAATGACTGAAACTCCATTTGACAATGTGTTTACGACTGATGAACCGGTAGAATTCACTGAAAATCAGCATAAAGGCAGATGAAATTCACCGAGAATAAGTGGAAATCACTTTTAAATCAGTAGCATTTATCCACTGAATCAGTCAGTTATTCATCTTTGTCCAAAACGACTGTATTTCCACCGAAGTGGTTCATTTCTCGCTGATCCAAGTTTAGAACGTTCATGTCTACATCTTTGTTGACAACATGTATGTATATATAAGTTAAAGTAGGAAATTCGCAGATTAACATATCAAAAACTTAATTCCCATTTACATTTCTAAAACCTTTTTTCCGGGATTTGTCCCGGAAAAATGTTAAAAAAATTCAATAATTGAAAATGGTTAGTCGTACGTCGAAAAATGCAGAGATCAAAATTAAAGGACACAATCTTTATAATAAAATATCCAAAATGGTATATTATCCACGTTAAATGTTTACTTAATTTTCTGGGATTTGTCCCGGAAAAACATTAAAACATTTCAAATAATCTAAATAATTCGTTTATTGGTGCCAAAATATTCGGAGATGCGCTCCTTGCAAAAAAAAAAAAACACATAAAAAATATAAATGGTTTTGAGTTCGAGAACTATTTATTTCAGAGTTACGTAGCTATTGGTAAATTCATAACAGCAAAACATGTGTTTGCTAAGAATTAGGTACCGGTAGGAGATTATGGTAGGTGCTTGGAGCTTTTAGTATAAAGAATTTTTTGAACAATTTTATTCCTATTTCCATGGCAACGTTATTTGTTCGTTATTTTTGTGTTCATTGTATATATCTGTACGTAATGTGAGAGAAGGAAGTAATTTGTGATTACATCTTATGTGTGATGATTAGGTAATTTGTGATTACATCTTATGTGTGATGTTTAGTATAGTATTTTAAAGGCATGTATTCAGTCAGTGAACTGACTGATATGCATAACATGTATGGTCTTGCAGATGGGAATGTTTTACAAGCACACTTTATGCTATGAGGTATCGTGACAGGCTGATATCATGTCCAAGAACTTTTACAAGAATCCACCAACACTTGATGGGGACCGACTCATTCGAGAGATGTGTTTCAGATGTTCGAAGACCAAGAGAGGTACGAAGCATTGAGTTTGACGAACATCTTCTTCGTGAGCTAGGTGACAATCCACACAGTGACACAAGACAAATTGCAGTAAGGGAAAGTGTAAGTCACATAACTGTATGGAGAATCTTGCTTGAAAACCTCCTGTACCCTTATCACTTTCAGCGAATGCAAGGATAAAATGTAGCTGATTTTGAACCGAGAAGTACGTTCAGCTGACGAATGTTACGGAAGTGTGCTGTGTTAATAAATTTTTTGGCGTTTATCTAACTTTTTGGTGAGGCAGGGTTTACATGAGATGGTATCACTTATTATCATAATAGTCATACTTGGGCTTATGACAAACCACATGATGTGTACCAGAACAATCTTCAACAGAGATTCAGTCTAAATATGTGGGATGGAATCATTAATGACCATATTCTTGGATCCTATATTTTCCCTCAACGTCTGACTGGAGAAACATACTTTCAGTTCCTCAAAAATGAGTTGCAAAAGTTACTCGATGATGTTCCTCTGGATATCAACCAAAGAATGTGGTTTATGCACGATGGTACTCCCGCTCACTTCAGTCTCATAATACACCACTATTTGGATGATCGATTTCCACTAAGACGGATTGGTCGAGGGGGACTAATTGCTTGGCCTGCTCGATCACCAGATGTGAATCCAATGAATTTCTTTGTCTTGGGACATTTCAAGTCCTTAGTGTATGCAACGTCTGTGCCTAACCTTGACATCCCTAATGAGCGTATCCAACATGGGTTCGACGAAACGCGACGCACTCCAGGGATTTACAGCAGAGTATGCCGAAGCATGAAACTTACTTGCACCATGCATTAAAGAAGGAAAATATATTGTTGCGTGCCATGTTCCTGGAGGCCAGTGGTCGGCGGCTGTTTCGTAACACCCTGAGGGCTGGCCGATGATTCAAAGCCCGGGTGGCTCATAGTGGGAATCCCGCCGAACTACGTCATAGATACCTGTACCAACTGCGTCTTAACCCTTCGAGGGCGGCGGACGTGACTACTAGCACATCCGAAACATGATGAAATATCTATTTTTAGACCCCTGTAATGCGGGGAATAACCGACTGTCTGGGCTAGTATAAAAGCACAGAATCGGCACATTTGAGGGAGTTCGCT
>PNEQ01108425.1:0-12178 GCA_003012365.1 Medauroidea extradentata
TTAATATGTTTATTGTAATTGCAAAAATTGCTCTGTATCCTATCAAACATGCTGTACTGGTGTGGAGTTGACCACGATGCAAGAACACCTTTGGTTGCAAAATTTTATCCCAAACGATTAACAATAGACAGTTTTTTCTTCCTCCTGAAAACTTTGCATTTTATGACTTAGCCCCCTTTCAAAATAATCGATTCAATTAATCTTTCAACTGCAGCTATTAATGATAACATCTGGTAGAAGTATGTTTCAAAAATCTGTGTAGTGGTAGATTTAACTGCTGTTGAATCTTCTCATATTCTTCCCAACATGATGAAAACAGTGATACACACCAATCACTAATGTCATCACATCTTCACCAAACACATCCATAGCTTTTAAGAAAGCATTATGAACAATGTGAATGGGACAAGTTCCAATATCTACTAAACCTTTAGAATACATTTCCATCTTCTCCTCCTTAAACATCTTGAAGACTTTAATGTTACGTTAGGTCCATCTGAAGCAATCATCTGAAGATTTTTCAATAACAAATTTGCATTGGTGATGGCCTTGCTTACTAAAGAATGAAGAGTTACAGCATCAGCTTTACCAGCGAAGAAAGTTTCAAGATGTCTCCTAACAACTTGATTCCGGAGATCCGACCAATACGTGATAGTAACTTGCAGCTCTTTCTTGCTTTCAGCATTTGTAGTCTCATCATAGGAAATTGTCTAAGGTGACGAGCCAACATCTTCCAGCATTTCTTCATAGAAATACACACCAAGAGCATCTGTGGTCAAATATTGCATTTTCTTGGGGCAGATAGAGCAAAACCATCTGGTAACCCTCCTGGAAAAATAAGTTCAAATGTAAATGTAGATTTTATATCTGAACATGAATTGTTCGAGTAGTTGCTACAAATGCTTTTCATTGTCCATATCAATTCAGCATGTGTAGTTTTATCTCTGGAGTTGTAAATACGTACTGTTGATAGACTTGCTCTGCTCTGCTCGAGATGTACATGCAGATGAGGAACTTAGAATTTCAAGTGGATCAATAGACGATGATGATGATGGCACTTGGTCAACTGCATCTGATGAAGCACTCATTAGTAGTACTAATTGTTTACCTCCAAGAACATCGCTACACCATTTTTTATGTTTTGCGCTTTCAGAATGTTGTAAAACAGCATGTAATCCTTTGCTAGATACGTTAACAACACACATACAAAGTTTACAAAACAGTTCATAATCAGTATGTTTTTTTCTGCCCACAAAGATATTCTGTACCCATTTTAGTTGCCTTCAAAAATAAATCTTAAAACTGCAACAAAAAAAAAATTACTTGAAGTTATAAAAACCTTGAAAGAATAAACAAAAGCATAGTAGAGGTGCTGATGAAATGCTCATTGACAGTCTGAAAACCTGAAAACATCAAACATGAATGAATAACAAAAATAAGATTTAAATTGAAAATATTGTACCAAATTCAATGCATGTAGATAGTAAAACAGTATACTGGTTGAAACATCACAACTATTCTACAACTGAAAAGTGGCAAACTTATACATAGTAACAGAGAAAAGTCGTACTTAAGGAAAAAGCAGGCTTAGTTAGTGCCTGTCTCCTCCAACTGTACCAAACACTGGTTAGAAGGGATCTGTTTACCAGATTTACTCTCCCTCTGACACACTGTGTCAAGTGAGAGACACTGCCTGTCAATAATGAATACCACAGCCAGGACCTCAACCAGAGGTTAATCTAAAGCCTATACTGTATACTGTTTCTTTGTAAGCTTGATAACATGAACAAATTTATTTAGATATACAGTAGAACCCTCTTATAGTGTTCCCATAACGTTTTCCTGGTTATAATGTTGCCTTCACTTGGTCCCTAAAACTGATTTGTAAAAGGTAATTACTCTGTTATGTTTTCCCATCTATAATGTAAACATTTTTTCAGTCCCTTGAGAAACATTTTTACAGAGTTCTACTGTATTTCCATACATTTGTTGGTAGGAACAGTCTTTGAAGATTTTGCAGTAATGTAATAATTCTTTAATAATAAAATGCAATAATTAACAAGCTAAATTGGTGGTTATTAAAAGCTTGGTACAAAAATAGAGACTGTTAGAGACTTTTAAAAAATAGATACTTTTAGCTAAAAAAGAGACTTGCTCTGATGCTTGCACATTGTGCTGTTGCAAATTGAAATTTACCATGTTATGTCCCACTGTTGTCATAATTTAAGTTAGTACCTGTACAAAATACCAATGCCGTGTCCGTTAAAAAATTGTATATGTCGACGTAGTTTAACAAACAGTGCTATTGTCTGTAGTGTCATTTTAAAACATATTTTCTGGACACAATTTCATGTAGTGCATTTATATTAAACTTGTTACAAGTACGTAAATAATTAAGTAAAAAAAAAAGTAAACGTCTGGTTTCGACCTCAGCTTACCATATTTTCCACAAGGAAAAGAAACACATAGTGTATTTTATTTCAGTTGTAAATACACTGATACCTTTGTGAAAATGCATTTTTGTTGTTAGTTTCAAATACTTTCATTTGTTGAATTTGCAAAACAAATAGTAGACTATATTAAATTTAGGTCAACAAAACATAATAGTCGATAGATACACTAAACCCGAGCGATTCTCATATAAAATACTTTAAATAATCAATCTGTCAGCAAAAGCGCACAAATTGTAAACACATGTTCTTAATGATTTTATGTTTACACAATATCAAAAAAATTCATAAGAAATCTACAGTTATTAATATTATTATCATCTTATCAATTATGTGTGACTGAAGCGGGGGTGTAGCTACAGCTTGGTCACTGATTTAGAAAGCACGCATCTAAAATATTCTCAGTCTTCTACCTGCCGCCAAAATAACTGCATGTCGCAGAACTCTTCGAGTGGGGCATAAAAATTTAATTTAGAGTTTTCCCTTTCTTTCGTCCCCTGGTATCTCCCATCTATCTCCAATAACAAACAAGTTTGTCTGTTACTTTATTTTGCCTCACATTTTCTAGTGGATAGAGCACAGGATATTGTTTCAAATTTTTTTCATAATAGAAAAAGTCTTTAATATTTGCCTGATTCTTCCAAATTATTTTGGCACTAAATGCAGCCAGGCAAAGCAATAGCTCCCTGAACATTGTAATCTTCAAATTATTCAGCTTTAAAAATTACATTCCTTCATACGCCTCAAACATTGAAAATGCATTCTTATTGGCTAACACATGTATGACGTAGTCTTACCTGTTTTTATTAGCTGCCGTCCACCTGGCAGTGTGTATTGGAATTTTTCGACGACTTAGCAAGGTGTTAGTGACGCTCACAGATTGCGACGTATTGGTTATAGGTCTGAGTTCGTCAATTTAATTTAAATTTCAGTGTGAAAATAACTTACTACGAATTCATTTTAATGTTTCAGATCCAGTAAAGAATCATAAATTTATGTTTAAAAAGTCAGCCAAATGAAGTTCGCTTGCGTACAAAAAAACCATTCTATACAGCTAATAGCTAGAATGTGTTTAACCAAATCAGGCATGGACTGGTTATCGAACATCCTGGTTGCGCAAGTCGGGAAAATAATATAGCAGATAATTTTTTAATTACGAGAAAACTTTTTCTCTCAATAATTTTTACATTTCTCAGGGACTCCATTAAGAGCTGTGCTACCATCGCAAGGCGAGTTTGCTAGACACAGCCCACCCTTTGAATTATCGGCCAATCACAGGTGTCTGGAACTTGCCTATTAGCTAATGTTGTCAGTCAGTGAAACAGCCAAAAACACTACAGCTGCAGAGATTTTGTCGCAAACTGCAAGCTATTGACTGCAACTTTTAACTTTAACATATTTATTTTATGCTAACCGTGACACATTGTACACAATACATAGAAATAGTCGTTGCATACATAAACAGTATTTTTTTGTTAATATCAGACTATTAGTTTTCTACTTGAAGATTAAGCAATACAGTTATTGCTAAGATTTTATTCAGATTAAATTTCATTTTATTGCTGCGCAAACTACTATCAACATTTATAGGTACTCTTCGGAGTTCAAGCCATACCGGAGTTTACAGAATAAACTACTTTATTTAAAATAATTTCACGACTTGAATGCATGTTGCTGTAGTTTCTGTTGCATATATTTTTTTTAATGTACAGTACTGCGACGTTACAGGGACATCGTGGTTTTTACCACAGAAAACAGTCTTCTCTAAAGTTTTCTCGAGTTATGCAGACACAAAGAAAGAAGTATGGTAGCGTTGTTCATTAAATTAAACGTACTTTTAATTGAAAATATTATAAAAAATTGGAATTTTCCATATTAAATTATTTACGTAAGAGAAATTAACAAGTACCATCATTGGCAGGGCAATCTATAATTACACTCTAAACATTTACTGACTAGTTTAGTTTGAACGTTTCCTGCGCGTTCGAAGATATGCGTTAGCTGACTGGCTGCAAACCGACCAAAAATGAGTGACAATTGCACCCAGTCGTTATCAGTGGAGGTAATCCAACACGTGCAACACCAGCTATGTGATACTGTAATGAATACCTGTGCACGGAGAGCACGCTATCTGTGGGCAGAAGCCTGAACTACATTGTGTCTAAGTGGAGCAAAATACTTCTAGGAAGGTCTGTTATGAGACTTGCGGCAGAAGAGATTTTGCATCTGTGGTTGCCTCTGCACGCATCCCTGCAGTTTCCAAACTCATCAACACAAATGTGTTGTAGATTGACATTTTTTTGGTTTTTGTTTTTCATGAAAACTTCATCACTTTCAAGGTTACGCAATTTAAAAAATTTAACTTACATTGAAAAATCGAATAATGACAGTCTAAGATGAGACCTTACCAAATATATTAATACTACCCAAATTTCAATATGTGTAACGGTTTGCACAGGACATCCTATGCCATGAACGTCGATTTTGTCGCTTGGAACCACATGTCTCATGCCCTCTTTAAGACTAGGTCTACCTTATTTTAACCCAAGGGGTAGTTTAAAGTTAATACTGCGAGCTGCTGTGCCATAATTTTCAAAAAGCCAGAAACTTATAAGTGCTTACATTACCACTTGTGTGTTTAATTAAGAACTGCCAAAGAACATTGTGTAAACAATCTTGTATATAGATCTACAGCAAATTATAAGTTATTGGTGGTGAATATATTGTATTTACTCTTGTGTTACGCTTTCTTGTCAACACACATATTTTACAACCCCACAATAAGTTTGAACGCATTCAGAGTATTTATGGCAGAGCACTAGGAGATCTGTGGGTGTTACGTTGGCCCACCTGCTATAAGCAGCCAGCCTCCAACCTGGAGCAGCCATTCTACCACCCACTAACAGGACTTCACCCTCGTGCTCGCCCAGCCAAACCAGCAGTCTAGAGCTTAGACTCCTCCAAGCAAGCCTAGTCACAACCACTTCTGCTCCAGGGTTGCTTTCAGAATATTGGGAACCTAACTCAGCCTTTTTAACTCCTTAGGGCACCGCCTACATCATACTTTAAATATGTTGCAGTGTTCGCAAATATAATTTTTTTATGAAACTTTTCCACGTGTGCCCATTGTTTCAATGTACGAACTTCCATAAGGTAGTTTCATAGCATCACGTCAATTATAAAAATTTCAGAACCCCTAATGGCTAAAAACAGCCTTTACCTTATATCTGAAAAACTACTCACGAGATTTGGTTAGAACTTAATAAACATGTGATGAACTTTGCTTAAAACTACTGAAAGTATCAGGTGAGTGATCTACAATAACACTGCATGTATTTTGTGTTTTGCAGCAGAGGTGATACCGTGCCAACATCACCCTTGGCACCGTGCCTCCTTGACACAAACACACTGCCAGTGGGCAGGTGCCTTAAGGACACGGCCTACTGTAATATTCATCACCATGTTTTTATTTTTATATTTGTACCAGTAATTTTGTTCTTGTTTTAGACACCTAATTTTTCTCTCATAAAATTTTTCTATCACGCATAGTTTTCGCATAATGGCTCATTAAAGACAAAATTGGCATGTTTCCGTTTTAAGGACAACACTAAAACCACCTTACTTGCCAAACTGAAAAAAATCACAGTGAATAACGATATTGTAGACTAAAATTTCAGCTACGTTAAACCGCAAAATAATAAATTTTTGTATCATTTAAAAATTATTACATTTTTAAAATTTATATTACATATTTTAGCATTTGTATTTAAATACAAAAAATTTTATCTTTGTTTTTGTTCAAATATTTGTAACTTTCATACCAAAAAGTCTTTTATTCTCACTTCTAGAAATACATTCTTTACATCCTGCATCATACTATTCTCCATTTTTCTTTTCTCTAACAATTAAAAAGCTTCCTGGCAATAGAGATAAAACAAAACACACACAATAGTCATAGAACAACACAATAGACAAAGAGCAAAAAAATCTCTGAAAGAAACAAAATAAATATCTCAGAATAATTTAGTGTTTACATACAGCACGGTCATAGAAGAACAGGTCTGGACACTCACCTGGAATCTTGACCCCTTTGTTGTTTGGCTGTAGTTCAGTAAGTTACCGAAAATATTGTTTTTTATTGGCGCTGATGTAGGGCGGTCGGCCTAAACTCTGCCCACTTCCTTTCAGCTAAGATAAATAATTTATCAAAATGTATTTTTTTATCAATTTATGAAATACTTTCTTCGCTCACAAATTTAAGAAAAGGCTCCAGCAATCTTTATTTACTTTATAAATTTAACAATGGAAAAAAGTGGACGGAGATTGAGTCAGACCGCCCGGAAAACAGCGCCAAAAAGTACGGCATTCTCGGTAACTTGACGAACTACAGCCAAACAACAAGGGGGTCAAGCAAAATACATTGGTAGATAGGCGAGTGTCCAGACCTGTTCTTTTACGACCGTAACATACAGCTAAAAAAAATAAAGAAGAATAAATGAGTGAAAAAGATAACATTCCAACAGTTTTTATGTACATGCCATTGTACCCTGCAAAGTCTTTATCCACTGTGAATATTTTCAGTTTGGTATGTTGGTTTTAAAACAGAAACATGCAAATTTTTACTTTAACAAGCCATTCCGCAAAAACTATGACGTAAAAAAATTTCATAAGAGCCAAATTTAGTCACATATTGAGTCTAAAATATCTGGTACATAGGAAAAATAAAAACATGGTGATCAAAATTGCAGTAGACCGCACCCTTAAACATTGAGAGCCTAAGTTTGCCTTCCTGCCACACTCAAGGTTGCTTCCTGAAACACTGGGAGCCTAAGCCTGATCCCAAACTTCATCGAATACAGAGGGCACCCTAGTTCGCTTACTTTAAAATTAGTGAATGCACTCTCTGTGCTCGAGACAGCTATCGTGTGGTGCGCCTGAGTTGCCAGAAACTGAACCGGAAGTTGAAACCTGCAAGTGTGCGAGACTCCAGATTGCGTGGTTGGAGAAATAATGCATCCATAGTGATTTGCGTGGTGATGTAGACTAGTATCACTTACAGTATTTATTGAACCAGCACCAGTAGGACTCATTCCTGCATCTGTGAAGATTTCAGGCAGAGTCCCTTCATTACCCGAATTGTGCAGAAAACATAAAGATGTCCAAAATCTCCCAACCCCTTGAAGGCGAGATAATTTTTGTTGCGTTTTCAGGAGCATTCACTGGCTTTCAAAGTCCTTAATTAGTACAGGGCTCAGATCCGAGCCGGCCCAGAACTCTTAAGAAACTGTCCAAAAGGAAGGAGTGACTACCATTTTGGGTGAGTGAGAGAACTAACCTACCCTACTAAGGAAACTGTCCTCTTCACTGATGCAATTAGACTTCCACTGTGCAAGCCACCCTAAGGCACCACTGCCTTGGATGGTCACCTTTAACCTCCCTTGTCTCGTGCTAACCTTAACTATTCCCCTGAGAGAAAATCATATCCTAGTCCAAGTGACGCACGTCAATGTTGTAACCAATTCAACCCAGGTGACTGTTTGAGCTAAGGAGATAACCCCAGCATCTATCTGTAGCAATATAGTCAATGATTCAAAAAGAATTTGTGATTAGTGTGCAACTAGGCTGAAATATTGCGTTGTCAACTTTGTGTTTGTTTACATACACGGAGCACAAAATACCATATTTCACCACATAGTACGTAATTGTCTCATATTCTTTGCCAAATTTAATGCAAAAAATCTTAGGTGCAACCATCATTCGAGAAATAGTCCCATGGGGGGGGGGGTGTCTCTCTCTCTCTCTCTCTCTCTCTCTCTCTCTCTCTCTATATATATATATATATATATATATATATATATATATATATATATATATATATATATATATATATATATATATATATATATATATATATATATATATATATATATGTAACTTAAAATTTCTGGTACTCACCCTACTTGTATTAAAGTCCATATTTTTTTTAGCAGAAATATTGTCATACTAACTATGAAACTACAAATTAATATAACTTACTTGACCTTGGAGGTTATGTTTTCGTTTGGCAACCTACGTGCATAATTACTTATTTACTTACCTAGTAAAAATTGTGAACAAAAATTTATCAATAAAAGCACTTCTGGTTATTAGAAACGCTAATACAGTAGTTTCCAAGTTCCGTTTCTCTTGAAGTTTATTTTTTTCGGCTTCGCAAGTCATAGTTAGGGACCCCTAAAAATGGTGAATAAAAATTGCCAATTTCTGTGTTTAAAAATGTTAAAAGAGGTTAAAAAATTCGGTATTAAAACAGTTGTAGCGGTGTAAAACTAGACAAAAGCGGTGAAAAATTCTAGCGGTAAAAAACAATTTGTGTAATACTGTGAAAATAATTATATTTTACCATCAAAATAATTATATTTGACCAAAAAGTTTTGTTTTTACCTTATCATTAATTTTTAATGTTTACAAAGTATGCCTGCAACTTGACTCGATCGTGCAAATTAAAATAATTGATTTATTTTTCTCATTACCAGACTACATAAATAGCCTCCTTTTTGTTGAAACTGTTTATCCAGAGTTTTTATAATTTTAAAAATGTCTAACAGTTTATTCAGCACATGTATAAATTAAAACGTTTTATTACAAAAAATATATGGTTCAATTTAGTTAATTTGTCTAGCATACCTACCCAAACAGACCAACTGTTTGGTATTTATTTACTGATGGAATAGCAAAAGATTTATGTTTTTCCACGTTTTCGCCATTTTTATTTATTCATCTCATTCCGTTAAATTTGTGTTCGTACTCTTAACAACACAGAGCAACTTCGCGATCTCGCTGTTTACTCAAGGATTTGTCCGGTAATGTTTTTCGATTATTTAGGTTACGAAAATCAAAATAATAATTGCAACATCTCCAAAAGGCAAAGCGCCGAAACAAAACATTAACTTGTAAACAAACGTGCGTTAAGTCATAGAGATATATATTGCAACTCGGTGGTAGACTTCGAACTTTTGCTGCCGCTACCGTTGCTCGGCCGCCATCTTGTCGATATATTGAGATCGCGGTACCGTGTGACCATGGCCGTTCGTGAGTTGATACGCTTCAACGTTGAGGAATGAATACATTTGCGCTTATATATCTATGACTACGATCGGTAAAAGTAAAATGTAAACAATCTTATTTCGCGGTCGAATGTGTGAAGCAAACGTATTTTTCAGTCCATCCTTTATTTAAACCTTTTAAATATTAGTTAAAACGTATTAAAACGGCAGGCACGCATGGACTAATATAATTATAGAGAAACAATAATTAAATAAAATCAGAAATATCTGGAAGGAAAACGTACACATTTCGAAGATTGTGCCTCAACTGATTTTCGTCAAAACAACCGCCAACGCGTCTGAATTCGCGTGAAACATCGCTTTTAACGAAATTATGCTGAAATTCGCGGAAAACGCTAAATTACGCCAAATTTGGTCGTATTTCGTGAATTTCACGAGTTACCATTTTTATGGGTCCTTAGTCATAGTATAAAAAAAATCTAAATTTTTTTTTAGCTTTCGTAAGACATGTGGCTTAGAAAGTGAATTACAATAACGGAACAGTTTTGATGCATTTCCATTGCCATGTTTACAAACTTTGTTTTTCTTTTGCGTCGTAGACACGGTCGTAGAAGAACAGGTCTGGACACTCGCCTATCTAAGAATGTATTTTGCTTGACTCCCTTGTTGTCTGGCTGTAGTTCGTCAAGTTACCGAGAATGTCGTACTTTTTGGCGCTGTTTTCCGGGCGGTTGGACTCAAACCCCGTCCACTTTTTTTCCATTGTTAAATTTATAAAGTAAAAAAGATTGCCTGGAGCCTTTTTCTTAAATTTGTGAGCGAAGAAAGTATTTCATAAATCGATAAAAAATGCGCTTTGATAAATTGTTTATCTTAGCAGAAAGGAAGTGGGCGGAGTTTAGTCCGACCGCCGTAACATCAGCGCCAATAAAACACAATATTCTCGGTAACTTGGTGAACTACAGCCAAACAACAAGGAGGTCAAATATCCAGGCGAGTGTCCAGACCTGTTCTACGGCCGTGGTCGTAGATAAGCTACATTCAGTTGGGAGAGTCCATGCGCGAGAGTAATACAAGATGGCGGACTGTTAGACTAGTAGTGCGGTGACGTTCCACTTTCAGTCCAGCGAAATATTTTCATACTAACTATAATTGTTGCGGCAACCATTTTGTTCTAATTGTGTCGTACTTCACACATGAATGTTGTTAACATCTCTGGTGCAGAAACGTAAACAAAACATTGCAGTGCGACAATTATGCGATGACAGTATTTTTACCGTTTCTGACATCTTAAAAATTATATGCAACAATTACGTGATGGCCGTGACTATGCAATGAAATACAGTAACTACATGTGTTCCACGTGAACAATATAAATGATTACCATATATACCCACGTACCACC
Source organism: Medauroidea extradentata (assembly GCA_003012365.1). Taxonomy (NCBI): domain Eukaryota; kingdom Metazoa; phylum Arthropoda; class Insecta; order Phasmatodea; family Phasmatidae; genus Medauroidea; species Medauroidea extradentata. The sequence goes on from PNEQ01108425.1 coordinate 10,920, forward strand.
CAACCCCATGTAAAACCCGGACCTCATGTTGTCTACATACTCTTTGGGAAATATTTTTTTCTCACTATTTTGTTTAAATTTAATTTATTTTTGCATAAAAAACGTAATGAAATTACTGTAAACACCCACGTACCACGCGCATAATTGTTCCAAAATTTGGATGTCAAAAAGTGGGGTGTGCGTCCACATGGAAAATTTCCATTTTGAGGGTCGGCGCGAACAGTAAACTTGGCCATAGCGTTAGTTGCTGGCACTCGCGGGAGACTTGGCAACTGCGCGGATGACTTGGCCGTTGTTTCGGATGCTCAGGAATGTGACTGTTTACCGGTACTTTGTGTCGCCATTGTGTCGTGTACAGCAGGCATTGTTCTTTCTTCGCGTTTCATAGTGTTATCAGCGCGATACAATGTCGAAATGGCTTCGTTCATTTACTGCCGGTGAAAAGTTAAAAGTGATAGCTGAGGCCAAGAATATCGGTAACCGTGCGGCAGGCAGAAACTTAGACATATCAGAGTCTTGCATCAGGCAGTGGCGACAAGACAAAGTGAAGTTGCTTTGTTAATTCCATCTTCTTTTTCAACAGCTTGAAAGTTTCACTGTGAAATGGTGTGAATGCAGGCACAGTGGTTCTAACCTTTCTCCCTAGTAAGATCTCCAATGGAGACAAACCACAAGGCAGAGGTGCACTACGGTAGGCCAGTAAGGCTTCATAAGTGTTCTTATTCTTCTTTATAAGAATTTTTGCGGTCTTCACCGCTGCTTCAGCACAGCCATTGGCCTGACTATAGTATGGGCTACTTGTCTCGTGTCTAAATCCATACTGCCTAGCAAATTCCTGAAATTTACCTTTGAATTGAGGGCCATTATCTGTTTGCACTATCTCTGGTATACCGAACCTTGCAAATACAGACTTGCATTTCTCAATAACAGAGTTTTCATTTAAACTTATAAGGCTCAACATTTCAAAATATTTTGAAAAGTAATCAGCCATCACCAAGTACCATTTGCCTTCACACTTCAGTAAATCTACCCCTACTTTCTGCCAGGGATACTCTGGTATGTCCTCTTTTAAAAAAGGTTCCTTTGGGTTGCTTCGGTGTTCCACACAGGTTGTGCAATTTTCCACCACTGCCTGTAATTGTGTGCTTAACCCCAACCACCAAACAGTCTGTCGAGCCAGTGCTCTGCATTTCGAAATGCCCAGGTGGCCTTTATGCAGCTGGCCTAACACATAATCCTGCAGCTTAGGTGGAATTATT
>PNEQ01108426.1:0-12168 GCA_003012365.1 Medauroidea extradentata
GTTTTATGCTACACTTGTACTTTTTCTTTTAAAATCGGTTGTACAACTGTAGAAATACACTTGTAACTTGTTAAAATTCACTAGGACTTACAAGTCATTACTTGTACTTTTGTGGAACACAATACCTGCCACTTGTCTACAACTTGTACAAGATTCTACTTGTAACTTGTAGCTTGTACCTTTGTGGAATAGGGCCCAGCAGTCCACCCAGCTGCTTCGCCACACTTCCCCTCCTGCATGATTGTCTGGTGTTGTTGCTATGGGAGTGGGAGAAATACAGACAAATTTTGATGTCAGATCGCTTCCAAAAGACTGGATAGAGCAAGCTTGTGTGTGCATGCATGGCGAGAGAGAGAGAGAGAAAAAGTGAGAGAAAGAGAAGGGGATGCTTGTAGTTTGAAGATAATATGTGAATTATTTTAGGGATACACAAAGTGTCTTCATGTACAGCATTATTATAATTATTTTTTATTAAGATAGCTTTCTTAAAGAAATCAATTGTTTGTAAAGAATAATAGCAACTATAAAAATCATCAGACTGATTTTAAAAGAACTCTTGCAATAAGTTAGTTCAAGTGTTACAGATTTAGTTAATGGGTTATGAGCAGAGTAAGAATGTTGTTTGTGGGGTGAATGCTGTAATGGCTATGGTGTTGTTTACATTTAGTCAGTAGATTTCGAATTGCAGTTGTGTATTATAGTGATTTTAAACAATCAGTAATTTTAATTAGTGTGGAGGCATTTAAAAATGGTAAAAAAGTAGGTTAGAAAGTAAAAGTTGTAACTTATCTTAATATTCTAGAAATAAGTTATACATTTATTTCATTAGTACAGTTAATTTTGTAGGATAAATTGGGAATGCTCCAGCTTGGATGTCAGGTGATGTAGTATGGTTGACATAAAAATTAAATGTAAGTTATATAAGAGGGTGTGGAAGAGGTTGGAGCAGTGAGGTTGTGTGTGATTGGTGTAGAGGTTGGTTCCATACAAAGTGTGTAAGGAGGATTTAAATGTACTGCAACAGCTGGTGTAAATGTGTAAAAATTGTGAGTGAGGATAGGAGTCTGGTGACTAGGGTAGTTGAAAGGCAAGGAAAGGAATTGCTTGAAATGCACACAGATCGAAGGAGGAAGTAGGGAGCAGAGGGAATGGGTGTGGAATATAATCTCAGGGAAGCTTGTAGAGGGGATGCCATTTTCACAAAGAGAGGATAAAGAAGACAGGTGGAAAGAGGAGATTGTAGAGCTGATGAGTATGAAAGAGAGATGTCACACAGGACTGAATAGTAAAAGGAAAAGTGTAGGAACGAGAAAGGCAGGTGCAGGCTAGAAGGATGGGTGAATAAATATGAGGAGGAGTTGAGGAGGACTACAAAGGAATTGGGGAGAATACAAGCTGAACTGTTGGAAAGAATTGAGACAAGAACAGCAGAGGAGAGACAGAAGTTGAAGTACGTGAATTCAGATGCAGACTAAAGGAGTTAGTAAACAAAAATAAGCAGTGGTTAAGGCCAAGAAGCAGTAGGTAGGTGCTTGTAGTGGAGAAAGTAAAGGATTATCAGCATCCACTGAAAGCAAGATAGTCCGGAACAAGGGGAGAGACTAGAGGGATGTTCACAAGTGGTAGAAATAAGGAGGTAGGGAAGAACCAACCCGAGGTAGTTTTCTTAGGTAGCTCGATCATTAAGAGAGTGGAGTTGAAGGAAGTCAAGAAAGGACAGATATACAAGAGAGCAGTTAGTGGGGAAAAAATCAGGAATCTAGAAGAAAGGGTCAGTAACATAAGAGCAAGCAGCAAAATCAAACACAATTTTGTCTCCCTCCCTCGTAGCATATTTATACTAAGCCTCTGTCTTTGGGTGCTTTACCATCTATAGAAACAAATGTTTACCAAAAACACAATTTAATGAATTTTTTGTGCAACTCAAGAAGAGCAGACTGGAGATATAGAGCACCTCATGCTTAGATCGCAGTTCAGAGATACATGGGCATTCACACTCTCTTTTCAGTGCATGGTAACTGCCACAAGCACTGTCCTTGTTTCGCAATGTGCGGTTGCCAAAAATCCAAAAATTTCATATGGTGCGTAACTTCATACATCTGAACGCCAATGAAAAAATCAGAAGACTAAAAATTTTCTTTCTTAATTGTATAGAAATTTTTTTTTCTAACCGTATGTGCGTTTGTTTACATAATGAAACATTAAAAAGTTGGTCAGTGAGATTGTATGTCATTTACTACCCTACCTTTACAAAATCTCACAGTTAGTAAAGATAATGGAACTTTGAGCGCCCGTCAGATGTCCAAGCCAACCAGCCATAATTTAATGATTACACCCTAACTTACTTCTAGGCTTTTCTGAACTACTATAACTCATGACTGTGTTTTTCTCCCTTTAACAGTATTATTCAATTACGCTCTATAGGGGTGAGTTTATATATATACACACAGAATGCGTATATATACCAGATGTATCACGTATTAGTCGTCAAGGTGCATTTACGCTGTGTTTTTGCATGTATTGGCACTCTGTATTCTACTTTGTTTAGGCAGCATCTGCACAAAGAAAACGTGTCGGGTAGATCAGACAGTGCAGAATGTAATGCAGTATTTCCACTGGCCTGGACTCAGAGTGGATGTGCAGGATTATGTACGAGGCTGCCAGTGGAAAAAGGCACAGAGAGCAGATGGGACTGAACAACAATCCCCCCACCTTTCCACTACTCCCTTCGAAGCTGTAGCATTGGACTTGATGGGACCGTATCCGCGCACCACCAAGGGATATTGTTTCATATTAGTGGTAACTGACATGTTCTCTAGCTGGGTGGAGGCGTATCCACTAACGAACACCCGTAGTCAGACAATTACAAAAGTGCTCAAGAAGGAATTTTTTGCACGATGGAGGTACCTCCGAACACTTCTAACAGACAATGGTTCACAGTTTCTCAGTAGGCAGTGGAGGAGGTGGTGCCGCGAACTACAACTGGAGCACCACACGACACCGGTATACGTCCCTCGTGCTAATTCAACAGAGGTGCGGAACCAGGAGCTGAAGGTCCAACTCCGCTTGCGTGTTGGAGAAGATCACTCACAATGGGACCAGCATCTGGGCGAGGCTCTGTTCTGCCTCAGACGTCGGGTGAACGCCGCCACAGGGAAGGCACCGGCAACCCTCGTGCAGGGGCGCAATCTACCTCTTCCAGGAGAACCCAGGCCAGATATCCCTCAGGATGCAGAGGACTGGGGCGAGCAACGAGACGCCAAACTCACTGCTGCCCGCCAACATCAAGAAGCGTATGTGCGAAAAATTCTGCCAGTGTCGGAAAATCCGCCTGCACACCTGGAGATAGGGACACTGGTATATGCTCGGAACCATCCATTGTCGGCCGGCACACGAAACTTCTGTGCAGGACTAGCACCTCGCTGGACAGAACCCCACACAATGCGAAAATGCCTAGGACAACACGTCTACCTGGTCCGAGATGGGGACAGGCACCTCCGAAAGATCCACAGAGACGAACTAAGGGTGGTTCCTATCTTGCCAGCTGACGAGGAGACAGATACAGGCGGTGTGACACAGGCCCCACCGGAGGACATCTTACACCCACAAACTGAGAGACCACTCCAAGAGGAGAGTGACAAACACTCGCAAAGCAGATGTGAAAAGACTCCGGGACTGGTGTTACTTCTCCCGTCGACGCCTGATGTCATAACACCGCCGCAGGAAGCTGAACCAACAGTGACCATGCCTGATGAGGATGAGCCAAGACTCCAACCCATCATCCGGGAAGTGTGGGAACTGGATGCGCCACTAGAGAGTACGACTTTTACCATACACATCAAGTAACCAAAAGAGTCACCTTAATGCCAACCACGACACAGACACAGCAGGCAACCCCAGTTACACTCGTCCGAGCCTAGCACAAATGACCAGCAGGAAGAAGGGGTCAACCCCGAACCGAGGAACGAATGGAAATGCAGGTGCCGAGAACCTGCCTCGTTTCGTCCTCATGTTCGCCGCTTTCTGGAGTGGGGCGTGGCTGGTGGCCCTCAATCATCGGCGCCTACGGTACAGACACCAGTGGCAGAACGTCAGGACGGAAAGACCACAACATCCCAGGACATGCTGGTGTTACCGACGGCTAACACCCCAATGTCTACTCCCTCGATCCATACCAACAGACACCGAAGGGAGCCCTACAACCTATGACCTCGCCCACGACAGAAACAGCAGACCTGCTGTGCACCACCCGACAACTCAGGAGATGAAGCCGTAGACTTCGATCCACAGCAGACCCTAGTGTTCAGTCGGCGGGGGCGACACTGGCAGCAAAGTAAATAGCGAATGCACATACCCGCTGTGACCAGTCGTCTTCAGGAGGGGGGCGTATGTCGTCGTACCAGGCCACAGGCCAGGTGGTGTTGCGCCTGGTCGCAGCAGGTGTTCGCAGAGTGTGTCAGTGGCAGGTGTGCGCTGGTTGGTAATGGCAGATGTGCGGTACTTGAGTGTGTGTGGCAGATCAGAGACGGCAGCAGGGCGTGTGTGAACTTGACACAGACGTGCAACACCTGCCATCCCGGCCATCTGCCAGTGCAGGACACATGGCTTCGGCGGCCCCTCCCTCTACCAGAGAATGAAGAAGGCAGTCTGAAAGCAGTGGCCGCGCAATCGGAACGAGAGAGACGTGGTGTGCTTCAGGAGTCTGATTCGTCCAGCGAGAAACGTAACGGGTGTGCGCAACTATCCGGCCAAGTGTTTTACTTTGTTTCGCCATTTGGAACTGGCTCGCTTAAGGCCCTAGGGTATGGGGGTGTGGACCATCCCATAAGTGTCCATGTAAGACGTGGTTTTCTCCAGATCCTCCCTGCTTTTCCCGATCTGCAGCTGTTTCGACTCGCCAGGTGAGAGAGGGGCACGCCGGCACGAACAGACCATGACCCATCGAGCCTCGTGTTCCCGGCTACACGCTAACCGGGTGGCGCCCAGAGCATTCCGACGCAGCTCCGTTCCTACCTCACTCTTACCGAACACGGCGTCAATTCAAACAAAAATTTTATGTGCAGACGTCTTCTGAATTAAATTATATTTACCTTCCCATTGACACCAAATATACCGTATAAAAGACAACAAAAAATTACTGTATCAGAATTAAATTGACATCCATGTTTCACTGTTACTGGCTTAAAACCCATAAATTTTTAAAATCAAAGATTAATTTGTTTTCTTCTGAGTGTAATGGTACCAGATAAGCATATATTTAGGCCTACCCTACTCTTGACCACAAAAACGTAGTTGACAACAAGCGTTCCAATACAAAGTGCAAACATTGATTAAATTATGATGCCACTACCACCTACTTTAAAAAATAAATTATTAATACATTCCTGCCTTTTTTTTCGATGTAAGATATAATATTTTGTTGAGGATATTTTATTTGTTAGAAACTAATTTTATAGATAGACCTACCTGTGATTTATAAACAGTCTATATAGGCTAATGTATCACTAAATTTATAGACAACTAGCTGTCCCTGCGGGCGTTGGTACGCCGCAAGCTAAAACAAATTTGAAGGAAAGATATTACACAAATATTCAATTTACATAAATTCTTATGTCACCCACAATCAAAACGTTGTTATTCGTTTTCTGTTTTCATTTCAATTCAAATAAGCATTAACTGTCACTTCTATATATGAAATTCATTGGAATGATAGTGTTACAATTGCAACTGTTTTTTTTTGTAGTGTCTAAATGAGCTGGACCAAGTTGTTGATAATGGAGGAGTAACAGAACTATCTAAAGAATGTGATATAGTTGAAAATGAAACTAATACTAAGCTAAGTAGCATTTCTGAAAAACATAGTGCATCTGCATCTTCTTCGACAGAACATTTAACCCAACTTCGCACTGTGTACATTTACCTACACAAAAACATGGAAAGAAAACTCTGAAGTTCCAAGATTCATAGAAAACTAGGTATCCTTGGATTCTCCCCAAATCTGATATTGGCGTGCTTTGTCAATTTTGTCATGCTGTGTATGCTGAAAATCACTGCAAACTGAAAAATTTGTCAGAAAATGCATTTGTTGCTGCTGGATTCACAAATTGGAAAAAAGCTCTGGAAATATTTGAGGTTCATCAGAAAAGTAAGGAACACTTGTTTGCAGTGTCACAAATAAGCTATTCCAAGACAAGTTTACCTATCGAAGCTCAACTCATTTCGAAATATCACAAAGAGCAAGAGGAATCTCAAATCTACCTTTTAAAAGTTCTTAAAGCTTTACAGTATCTAGCAAGGCAAGGCATTGCTCTGCAAGGTCATGATGATGATGATGAAAGCAACTTTAGGCAGCTTCTCTCAGTTTTATCTGATGGTGATGAAGTGTTTCGCACATGGCTACAAAGGAAAACAACATGGACAAGTCCAAGTCCTTGATATGTTTGCCAGAGAAATATTGTTGTCCATAATTAGGGAAATAAATGATTGTGGTTCATATGCTTTAATTGATGGAACTCAAACCATAGCTGGCACTGACCAGCAGTCTGTATGCATTCGTTACGTAGACCATAATTTGCAACCAAAGGAGCAGTTTATTGGAATGCACTCAATGGTGTCGACTACTGGTGAAAGCCTTGCGAAAATGATTTTGGATATACTGTGTACGCTACAGCTTCCTCTAAGTAAGTTAAGAGGTAAAACATACGATGGAGCTGCAAACATGTCTGGGCAGTATAACGGAGTCCAAACTATTATCAAAACAAAACAACCATTGGCGCTTTATGTGCACTGTAACGCTCATGCATGAAATCTTGTTGCAGCTTCAGTTGCAAAAAGTTATTCTGTGATATATACAGCACTGGAGTCTGTCAATGAACTAGGTGTTTTAGTCAGTCAGAGTGGGAAACTAAAGACTATGTTATGTGATCGTACAGTTGCAAATAGTGTCTCATCACCAAGGCAAATTAAGCCACTGTGTCCAACAAGTTGGCTTTGTCGAGTGGGACCAATTCGATCTACCATAGAACATTATTGCACCATTCCTTTTGCATTAGAAGAAACTAAAGCAAGTAATGAATGAGCAAATGGACTGCTTGATAAGTTCAGCAAAGGAAACACATGTCTCGGCATGATCATGGCAGTTGAAATATTTTCACATTTGGAGAATTTAAATAAAGCATTACAAGGCAACAAACAAACTGTTTCTGGAGCTATCGTCGCGGCTGAAATTGTCACATGTTCGTTCAAGGATTTCCGGAATAAGAATTTCAACGACATATTTGATCAATGTAATTCATATGTTAAAGAGCTTGACTTGCAACCTATTAAAACTCCACGTGTGACTGCGACGTTGAAACAGATGCTATAAAATATTTCTGCTGTCAGTTTTATGAAGCACTGGACACTGCAATAATGCAAACCAACATTACATTCCAGCAAAAAGGGATGGAACAATACAACAAACTTGAGTCAATTTTAATGTCAGGAGATGTGTCAGAAGTGGCGGACAGCTACCCCGAAATCAACTCGGATTCATTAAAACTTCAATTGCCACTGTTCAGAAAACTACACACATTTTCATCTCTTGAGCAAGCTGCCAGAGAACTTTGATGTTTGACTCCTGAGGTTAGTAGAATATTTTTAATTTATTAAATGTGCCTGCTTACCTGGAACTGTGTTAAACTTCATTGTGTATCACAAATCAAATTCATGCATTTTAATTGGTATCAAAATCAAAATTGACAAATCTAGAAACAAAGTTGTGTTCTGTGTCTGAATGTTCTGAAATTATATTTGTAAGTCATTAATGTTTTAAAGGTGCTCATCCGCCCACATTATCAATGCACTACCGTATGGCTATTTTAAGCACAGTGATACAAGGTTTCAGCAGCAAGTAAGTGGTATCGTAAAAATTTAATCCACTACTAGATATTGGCTTACTATTTGTACAGATAAGAAGACTTTTCAGTGAAGTAGAACAGCTTGTCAAACTTCTCATGACTAGCCCTGCTTCTTCTTGTGAAGCTGAGAGAAGTTTCAGCACACTCAGAAGGTTGAAAACTTACCTTAGGAGTACTATGACCCAGAAGCGACTGAACTCAATGTTATGCCATGTGCATAAAGACCATTTGGACAAATGAACATGAAATCAATGTGCATTGAATTTATAACAAAGCGAGACAAAAGGAAAAACGTGTTTGGTAAAATGGAAAATTAAAATTGCTTTTCTGGAATGTTTGTTATGTACAATTTTTATATATTAACTCAATTCAACTGTTATTCGTTTTTCTATCGATGTATGTTGCAATTGCAGTTTTTTTGTAACTAAAAATATTTTTTGACATTTGAGATCAGTGAAATAACGTTTGAATCTATATAGTTATATAATCCAACAGATAATTTTTGCTTATAGTTTTGGAATATTTCAGCATTAAAATATAATATATATGACTCAAAAGTAGCAGAGTAAATTCCTCTTTTTACTACATAATAATTTAAAGTGACAATGTATTTATTTTATTGTAAAATATCATATAATGCCTTTCAAAATGCCCCTCTTACAACTGGCAAGGGAAAAAAATGACATGTCTGCCCCTGAATATATGTCGAGCTTTTATTAATTAACTGAATTATGAATAACCAACCATTATTTCATCAAACTCATGTTTTTTTTAATCTGCACAAAAATTGCAAGGCAGCCACAGTCCGAGAACTATATTCTGTGATAACTTTGAGATGAAGTATATTGGTAAGTATTGACATGTAACATTCATACATCATATGCAACAATAAGTCGCAATCGAGGAAGGATACAAAGCGCCATAGTTTATTAAGACAAAAAATATATAGGCCTATTTAAAAACATTGAAATTTCTATCGTATCTATATTTAATAGTTTAGTTCAAACCTTGCTCAAATAGCACCATTTTGCATTTAAAAACCAAAATTTTTCCGGGGGAAGGACCCTCGGACCCCCGCTTTAAGCTTGGGGTCCTAAATATCTCACTGACGGCTGGACCCCCACTGGAAAAATTTGCTTTCTACGCCCATGCATCCTTCAATCAAATGTCAGAATGGCAACGACCGGACACCTACCGGTAGTTCACCGTCTCCATGTTGCATGAAAACTTCGTCCGAGACAGCTTTCGTGAGCGTTATAGCAGTCGTTGGCAACGTAAGATTGGTCAAGTAAACGCCTTGCTTCGCCCCATTTTCTACCCTCAGCACCGCCGTTGTCTCATTATGAAATGATAAATCGAATGCTATAAAAATAACTTAAATATATGTGTATATATATATATATATATATTAGACGAACAGAATTTTTTAAGACCTTACCTTGACAGCTTCACGAAAATAATAAGCTAAGTAAAAAACGCTTAGTAATGTTCCGAAGTACCACCTACTTATTTGTGCTACAGAGCCAATTAACATGAACATGTCAGTCATTATATCGGCAAAATTATAACTAAATGTGTAGAGAGTAAAATCAGATGTTATTAATCAAAATAAGATACGATTTGTAAAAATAAAAAAAAAACACGAAAGAAGTAAGGTTATTGTCAACATTAGGCGTGTTCGAAATGGCTTATTTGGGGATTTAGGGTGTATGCAAGGTCTATAAAGGAGAGGTCGTCTCAAAACGGCAAAAACAAGTTCGGGTCGTTCGGGTATCTTCGGAAAATGACGTAGCCTGGAGACCGTGAATTGTAAACAACTGTATCAAATGTATTGGATTCGCACGTAGCTGTGTTGAAAGTTTTTATTTTATTCTAAGTACATTGCTTTGAACAGTTTGTAGGTAATGTTTACGTGTGTTTAAAATATTTACAGAAGATTGAAGTAAATTCAGATATTCCACACATTCAGTATTCTAACTTACAAGAGGATGAAAATGGGGTAAATCGTTGGCAGGACTAAAAGTATCAGCGGTGCTGGTTATTTTGTTACAGAGAACGACTACGAAACCACCTCATAAACGTACTGTCAAGAATACAAACGAAAAAGGTAGGTTCATTTTGTTGTACGATGTAAACGTGTCTAAGTAACTGTCCAAACCAGCTTATGAGAGCGAAGTAGTCGTCTTGTAGGTATAAAACGACTTTGCTTTGGTTCTGCTAGATGTCATCAGTACACATTAAATTTTAATTCCGATTTGATAAATATGCAGTGATGGATTTTGTTTATACTGTAACATAACAGTCACATGTCTTACTCAAATGGCATGGGATAGGAAGTGAGTTGATGATTGCGTGTGTATTCGGAGATACCGTAGATGAGGGAATCAGTTTGCATGCAAACATTGACTGAGTAATGGACAGAAAATAATAAAATTAGGAATAATGTCAAGATGACAAAGGCGGTGAGATTCACTAGAGGACAAAGAGCAGGCTCGTGTGCAAATGGAGTATGAGGTAGGTATGGGAGGTGACAGTACAAGCCCATATTAAAAAAGTGTATCTGGGCCAGATCTGGCATCAGGGATAGGCAAATCTACACTAATTCATATCTGGTACAGATCAGTCTCAGATCTGGCCAAACTCAGGTATAAGCTTTTTCCATAAGGGAGTACGTAGGAGTAGTGTTACAGGAAGACCGAGGGTGGAAAGTACAGGTATAAAGAATGGTTTCTAAAGGAAAAAAGGGCCCTGGGAATGATAGGAAGTGTCCTGAATAGAATCAATGGTGGGCTAAAGGAGAAAGCATACATACATCTCAATGGTGCATCCAGTGCTGGACTACATAATTGCAGAGCGGGATCCTTACAAGGAAGGATAGGTACAGGAGCTGGAGAGGGTTCAGCGGAGGGTTGCTAGGGTAGGTGGATAAGGCAAGGATGAGAATATGAGGATGAGGGAAACTACAGGCCATCAGTGATGATGAAAGAAGTGGGTTGGAAAGAGTGGAGAGGCTTGTTATGTTGTTCAAGGTGGTGAAGAGAGAGGGTGGACAGGGGATTTAGGTTCCCAGTTATTCAGGAGCGACTACAGAGGGAGAAGATCCGGAGAGCTTGGTGGACGACAGAGAGGGATAGGCAGTCAATGGTGAGGTAGGTGAGGGAGTGGAACGTGCCGAGAGAGAAGCTGGTGTGGGTTGAGAGGGTTAGGTTGTTCAGGAGGGTCTGGAGAGAGTGAATGAGAGATGTAGACTTGCCAGGCGACAGTATGTCTGCAAGAATGAAATTATTATTATTATTATAGGCTATTCAGAACAGAACTTGGAATTTACAATTGCATGATCGAAATTTGTTTTGTAGCAGTGCGTAGTTTGGCAAATTTGATTGACCTTTAGCCCATTTACTTGATTTGGCAGTTCCATTGCATCCATTAATGGTTACAAGAGTCTAGTGGTACTGGAGTTGCGAATTTTATTACTGTAAATTTAGTCCTAATTGTAGACTGTACAATCAACATGTCACATGATTGTGTAAATGTTGATCTCTGAAACTTTAAGTATAACCTTATCTGATTACAAACAGAATATTTTTACAGACATAAGTTAAATAAATCCAAACACAGATTAGGGCATTGTCATTCTAGAATACATGTGCTGTCAAACATTATTTACCAAACCTGATTGATAATTACTACCTATATTATTCAGTGGGCCCAATAAGAGTATTACCTACTTTATTTAAATATAATTGCTCATTTTCCCTTTCCCTTCAATGAATGGCCTTTACAGTTGCTTGTCTAATAACTCGTAGTAGTAAATGTGTAGGCAGTTTGTTATTAGCTTTTAGTAATAATAGCCTAATGATAGTAATTCACTTGCAGTTGAGCACCCACTGGATGGCAAGCTGTAACTTCTTCCTCAAACACTTACCAAACCCCTTCTAAACATTCCAACGTTATTTGCCTTCACCAACTCTTCCAGCCAGAAGTAAATTTCACCCATTTACCAAACTCCTAAGCACACTGTCGCCTCTGTTCTGTTCCTCAAGGTATGAATATTCTCACTATTATTCCTTTTTCCTCCATTTGCTACTCTGCCGTAGTTAATAGGTGGCCTAACTTACCTTGCACCTCATGCTCCCATCCATTCACCATCTTGAACATCCTGGCCGGCCTTCCCACTCTTCTCCTTTCCTTCAGTGTGTTTCACTCCGGTTCCTTACCATGTTATGTTGTAGTTTATCCTGCCCACTATTTTACTGTAAAGGCAGTAATA
>PNEQ01108427.1:0-12165 GCA_003012365.1 Medauroidea extradentata
GTACACACGACCAGTCCGATATTTGAGGTAGATTTTCTTCACTAACATCACTGCATTTGCTGAAATGATACCATTGGTCGCAAACATCACAAAGAATACCGTTTCTAACCGTTTTCTTACATTTACCGCACCTAATATTCAATATCACATTTTTTTTCTTCAGCATTAATTCAGCATTACTCTCGCTAGGCGCCATCTTACCAGCGCTCAAGTTCAAGGCATCCGCGATTGGCCGATGTTCAGTCACTTCAGCTAAATTGACATCTAAATGGAACGTGTTTTTTGGTCACAGCATAATCTCTGTCCATACAATTTTCATATGTTTCTTTCATAAATATACCCTTGTCAGTTAATTCAGTTTCAACATCACATACATTAACATGCATGCACAAGTTTTCAGCAATTGCACTTGCATTGAACATACCATCGGGACAATCATCTTCTCTCAAAACATTTAGTTGTAATGTCTTCAACATCTAGACTGAACACTTCTTTACAAGTTACTTCAGCCACTTCACTCTCAGTACAGTCATTTACATCTGAACGGAAAACATCTTCAGCCCCCTTTACTACATTATTTTCACAACTGTTTTCAAGCACTCCACTTTTATACGAAATTTTATGTGCATTTGTGTTCAGAATACTGGATGATGAACTGTCCAAACTGCTGCTACTTCCTAGATCAATGTTCTCAGGCCCAGTGGTTTGAAAACATGTAACTGTTTTTCTTGAATTTCTTGAGGCTGACAAGATTTTTCTTTCATTGACGGAATTGGAGTGTTCATAAGTAAAAAACCAACATGCTTTCCATAGTCTCTTTTTTTGGATAGGTACATTAGATACTTCGCTCGTCGGATCTAAATAGAGCCTGTACCGTTTTCTTGTTGGAGGTACTATTGAAGTAACCTGGCTATCATTCCACCCAGCATTATTACTAATTTTAAACTGTTTTGTATAGGATACAATAACTAATAACCACAAACATCACACCATGTTGTAGATAACAAACAAATTTTTACTGCTGCGCTGCCAATTATAGCATGTAGGGCAAAATTAGCATAACCCATTGTCTGAATAAATCATGAAGCTGTAGTCTAATAACTCCTTAAAATTAATCTTATAATTGGTATTTAATTATATATTTAGCTCTGTTATATTTTTAGTATTGCACTATATTTGTATCTGACATTATTTTATACACAGAAACATTTTATATTTGGTTGCATTTAAACCGAACCGGAAATATGTTTTACATGCTCGTTACTTTCATTTCAACTGTTTCCCTACCTATTTGGTTTCCGTACAGCGAGTGATCTACGTGGTGTGTACATGGGTATGTATCTACGGATTGAAGTTATGTGCTAAATCGTCCAGCAAAGTTTCGGCTAAGTGAATAATTTTTTAATTATTTCATTAACTCTGTACTTCACATGCATGACTTTGCTGCTAAAAATGTTTATAATATCTGTTTTGTGCTGGATACCCAGCTACAATAGATTTTGCGTTAAGCCTAGGCTACATTGCTAATAACACAATCGCATTAAATGGCTTTGTTCTCCGCTCTCGTAATTATATAAAATCAAAATACTTGTTATTGCATTCCTACGTGAACGATACAAGTAAAATTAATTATGTATACAACTTCATAAATATACTAGCGCAGCATCTAACCTGCTTGTTGGTTGGCTACCACCGAGAGGCAACGCGTCACCCAGGGTCAGCGACGCAGCCACGCAGTACTCGGCTCGAGCACTGATCCTGAACGCGCCTACAGGTCTCGGCGGCGCGAGGGTAGCAGCGCGTCGCAGAAGCAGCCGACAGATTGGTGAGACAAACCTTGCAATTAAATTTTTCAGCACCAACAACAGAACCAGAGGGCCTATGCTCGAGTTTTCGTTTGTATGCGAATCGCCTTCCTGACCGCTGTTGGTATGCTTGAACACTTATGTCTAGGTACTTACACGATGAAGCCAGCTTCGGACGTTTCCGTAACTATGATTCGGGTATGTCTGGTATC
The DNA here is from genome assembly GCA_003012365.1 of Medauroidea extradentata. Taxonomy (NCBI): domain Eukaryota; kingdom Metazoa; phylum Arthropoda; class Insecta; order Phasmatodea; family Phasmatidae; genus Medauroidea; species Medauroidea extradentata. The sequence continues at coordinate 2,018 of PNEQ01108427.1, forward strand.
GCGACCTCCCCTTGCCACCCATCCTATTCACCACTGTTTGGTACCACCCCACCTCCTCTACACTAGCGTCACAGCACTAGACAGCTGTCGAGTCTCGCCACGTCCCAACACATGTCACAATGCAGCAAAATATAAAGTAAAACTGCTGGACAAAATTTGAAATATTTTAAACAAATCATTTACTACAAAACGTAATAATTTTATTATATTGTCAGCAGAACATAGTAGAACATAAAGTGAAAATGTTGAACAAATCTCAGATTTTTAAACACGTTTTTACAAACTCGCTTTCTTGTCTGTTTGTCTATTCGGTAACAATAAACAGTGTATTAATTTAGGGGTTTAGTAACATGCTTTATGGTCTCGCTGTTCGGTACAAATTTTGTAATCTATTTTAAAGTAACTTCCTAAAGAGCTAGAGTCTTGAAACTTTAGACATTGCTCAGAACTGGATGACAGTGCAATATAAGAGGGGGAAATTTTAGTAAAAAAGTAGGACTAAGTTTAATATATGTGATTGCAAAATTTCACCCACACGAGACCTAAACAGATGAAATAATTTTAAATAAATGTATTTTTAAATATACCACGACTTTAAATACAGACTGTAAAGTAAAATAACTCATCTCCATGAAAATATTTGAAAGATTTAATAAAAAAAATGTGGGGTGCTTGCAATAGATAACTGATTTTATGAATAGTGCCCCCATGTTATTAATTAACAAATTTATTGCACTGCAACTGATATGAACTGTTCTGTGAATTTTCTCAACGACAGCTACTCTGTATATTCCTTGTTCTTATCTATTTCATGCGCCCTAGGTTAATTTTTTTTTCTTTTGAAATATTATGCACTGTTTAATGGGAGAAATTATTTTGTATTTGTTTTGTCGATTTTAAAAACATAATATTTTTAAAAAATTATTTAATATGTTTCAACAGAGTAATTACCACAAAAACACAATCGTTTTAACCTATTAGTGTTGCAAAGAAATTAATTACTACAAATGTTGAGAAAATATTAAATTTTTTACCATATAGCCTAATTACTTCAGAAACAGAATCATTTTTAGCATTTTAGCACAACAGAAAAAAGCATCAAAATACAGTTTTTAAGAAAAATTAAAAGTATATAAACAAAATAATTACTACAAAAAAAAAACAATAATTTCAGTACATTAGCACCTCACGGAAAAATATTAAATGCAACTGCTGAAAAAAAATTGACATTTTTAAAACAAAATATTTATCACAAAAAACAAATAATTTTGACGGTGGTGTAAAAGTCTTTTATTTAATTTTTTAGAAGAGGCAATGTTTTCCTAAATTTTGCGCCCATTCTGCTATGAACAAAACTATCTTCGTCCTTTTATTTTATCCAAAAATATTCTGAAATAAATTATGTCTCTGTTTACCCACTGCCGAGCGAGTTAACAGAACAGTAAGAACATTGGACTCGCTCACTCGCGTTAGGGACCATATGCGTTCGATTCCAGTCATCATGATTTCTGTTTTCCATTGTTTCCCGAAATCACTTTGGGCGAATACTGGGATGGAGTCCTTAACGAAAGGTCACGACCTATTCCTTCCTGAGTTCCTTAGAACTATAGTTGTGTATGTGTTACCGTTTCTGATGACCTTGGCTGTCGACGAGACGTTAAGCCCACTTCCTTCCCGTTTTCGCACTCAAGATGCTTCTGCTGCAAGAACCAATCAAATATGTGTTTTCTTAAAGGGCTTGTGCATCTGACACATGAACATTGTTAAAGCGTACCGTGCTACGCCTATTCTTTTTTATCCGAAACAGATAAACTTATTCTAAAAAAAGAACACACAGTTAAAACTAGGCTTCTGACACTTTAAAAATGCTACATGCTAATTAGAATCGTGTTTTTGGAGTCCCCTTAAAACGGCTAAAAGCGGATTTTTTAACAGCTGTAACTGAAAAAATCCCACCGGGACTTGTAAAACACAGCGTTGGAAGCATGCGTTGGTCTTTACTACAAAATTTTCCCAAAGAAAAAATTGTAGGGTCGTCGCTATAAGTTCCATATTAATAAGAGCAGTAGGAAAACACTGCACGTCAGTTTGGCGCGCCGCGAATATAAGCGATGCTGTAACCGTCGAGTGTGGAAAGCTGAGCAGTATCGCTTTAATGTCTCTGTGCATCAAACTGGAGAAATTACATCCGGTGTATAGTTCTCTTAACCTATATATTACAACACATACAAGTGTAATTGTATTAATTATGCTATTATTGTTGTTAACTGTAGTCCGCAGGATGAAAATAAAATAGTCAAACTAACTGCACGGTTCAAATAAGTATATTCTTCATAGAGCATCGAGAGTATCGCACCTGAAGCTATTTAAAATTTCCAAGACTTAAAAATGATTACCATTCTTCGCAACTCCCTGTCGTAAAATGGAAAGGGAACTAAATTAACCCCTTGCCCCATAATTTCTGACGACCCCGTGTTTTAGTGTTTCAGTTTAACACAACACGAATCAAATCGAAAAACTAATTGTGTTGACACTCTTCTTCATAAATGTAACAGAATTTTAATCAAAACTTAACAAAGCTACTGTATTTGGCTACACTAATCAAATTAATGCAACAATAAGGAGGCAACTATTGCTTGTAAGTTCCATATTTAATTTATATGCTACAGCATTGCTTTCAGAAAGAACATAATATTAATATGAATAATATGGTTGAATTTGACTTCGAAAATTAATCTGCTAAAGTAAGAATCCAAAATTATGTCGGAGCATTTAATTCTTCCTAAAGTGAAATAATTCCGTTCGTAAAATTTTTAACTGGCATTCATCGGCTAATAAAATCATATACACTTTAAAACCAATACACGATGAAGATAAATACTTGTATTCGTTATGGAGTCTTTGTAAAGTATACAAGGAAGTATCTTACAAAAAAAAATAATTTCGAGTTTTTTTTTTCTGAACGACGAGGCTTCTACAATAATTCACTGTAATAAAAATCTGTGGGTGAAATACGATATCAAACTTTTTAATTAGGGCTAGGGAATGGAGGGCTAATATGCGAGCATCAGGCAGGCCTGTATTGTTGCGGGTGTGTTTGGCAGAGGGGTGAGGGGCGGACTACACGTGCGTCGCTGCAATACCTCGCGTCTGCGACGAGCTTAGTTTTTGCGCATGCGCAGGCTTAAGTTCGCGTGAAGAGCTGCAAGGGGAAGTGGAAAGGCCGGCCGTACCCGAATCAAGGTTACGGAAACAACCGAAGCTGGCTTCATCGTGTAAGTACCTAGACATAAGTAGTACTTCCGGGCAGTCTCGCCGCCGCCTTCGACTGGGCTAGTTCAGGCCGCTCACTCATCGACACTCCGCCGGCTACGATGCGTATGGTAAGTTTTCAGTTCGCGTTTTAACCTTGCTTATTGTGAGTCGTACATGCTGGGTGCTTCCTCTACCAGTACAGTAAATCGCGCATCAACTCCTTTGCATTCGACTGTTTTTCGACTGCGTTGGCCGACGGTGTGTCGATGGGAACCGCCCGTTAAATGTATTTTGATTCAGCCCTGGATAAGAATCGCCTTCCGCGACGTTATAATTGATGTACCAGCTTTGTATTGCTGTTGTTGCGCTTGTGCGCTTGTTGTACTTATTGGCACCAAATAAATCGTGATTTTTGTAACCGAACTTGCCACACTTGTACCCATTCATTTAGTGTGACCCCTCGAAATTCCGACTCAGTTGTATAGTGTGCCGTTAGATGGCACAACCCCTTCCAAATACACGGAAATTCGATAGCGATGAGGCGTGTAACTCGTTAGCTAGTTGCTGCGAACAAGTTCAAAACTTTCGAAAAATAGGTTATAGCTTAAGCCCACCGCACACGGTACAATTTTTCTTACAAGTTTGTGTACTGGATTCCTTACCAGTTTCTTAACTGGCTACGTTACAAGCCGATTTACTTAGTACGCTACAAGTTTTCGCTGCACACGATACTGGGTACTTTGCTAGGAACCGTACAAGTTTTTGCTGCACTTGGTGTTGAATTTCAGCATAATGAGTTTGTCAAAGCGACGAAAAGTTGCTGCCGTGACACTTCTTATTGCTTTAGATGCTGAAAGAAATAAAGTAAAGAAAAAAGGGCTTTATGGGCAAGGAAATGGTTGTTGCGACGAGATCATAATCAAGACACACTTGCCATGCTTTTTGAAGAACTCGGGTAAGTACATTTTATTTGTTTAATAAAGTTTAGAACAGATGGTTGGATTTGTGTGTCCTTTGTTGCAGTCCTGAAGATCCAACTTCTTTCACGAATTACATCCGGATGGGCGAAGCAGTTTTGGATGAAATTCTGGCACTCATTGAACCACCCAAAATTACAAAACAAGACACAGTTATGAGGCTAGCAATTCCTGCAAGATAGACGCTGAGATTTCTCGCAACAGTATTTGTCGTATTCCACCCGAATTGCTCCAAATACACTTTCAAAAATTGTGATTGAAACTCTGGAAGATATTGTGACAGTACTTGATGAAATGAAAGTGATAGTTTGTCCTAGTACGCCACAAGAATGAGAAACTGTAGCTACAGGATTCCATGTACTATGGCAATTTCCATTATGTATTGGTGTTTTGGATGGTAAACATATCAATTTCAGACCACCAAGATGTAAAGTGTCAATGTACTGAAATTATTAAGGGCAAGATAGTATCGTTTTACTGGATCTAGTAAATAATGCAAATTACCAATTTTTGTACATTGACATTGGGAAAAATGGGCGTTTGCATGATGCCTCAGTGTTCCGGAAGAGCTCTCTTTCACAAAATTTTATGTCTGGTGGTTTGAATTTGCCAATGCCACATCCTTTGCCTGGAGGAGATCTCCCCTTGCCTTATGTAATCACAGCAGACGATGCTTTCCCTTTGAAAGAAAACATCATGAAACCTTACCCAGGTCACTCGATGCTTTCCCTTTGAAAGAAAACATCGTGAAACCTTACCCAGGTCACTCTTTAGATGATAAGAAAAAAATATTTAACTACAGAATAAGTAGAGCTCGCAGAATTGTAGAGAATGCTTTTGGTATACTTGCAAACAGGTTTAGGATACTACTGCAACCAATTTCATTGTCTGTTGACAAGGTAGAGTTGATTGTTTATGCGTGTTGTTTACTTCACAACTATCTAATGAAGCTGAAAGCACCATGGTTTGTTCAGAATGACAAGCTAGATGAGACACTAGAGTCAAACTTGCAAGCTGTTCCAACCCAACGTGCAAACAGATCTACAAATCGCGCAACAGACATACGAGATAAGTTTGCAGAGTACTTTTACTCTGTTGGTGCAGTTCCTTGGCAAAACAGGCGTGTGGAACAAGGTGGTTATTAAAAAAAGACAATTGAGGTTATGGCAAAGAAAGTGATAGTAAAATGTAATTAATCACAATTGTAAATATTTGTTGAATGAGGGGCTACATGTTTTCCTGGAGTTTACATTAGCTGTAATTGTAGTTTATGTACATGTATAAAAATGCTCATAAAATTCTTAAAGTTGTTTTGAATTTTTTTTTGTCCTGGTATGATGTTGATTTTGTATAATTGTAACTTTGGGTTATCAAATTTATTACAAATTTTTCAAGTTGTCAGTTTAATACATACATATATATATACATACATACATAAACTATTTTACAAGTACAGCCTAGGCCTATACGAAAAAAAGTGACAAATTAATTTAATGCACATTATTGCAGATCTTGTGACCTGTGACCTAGTTGTTATTACAGTTTGAACAAGTGAGTTCATGACTTCTAACTTTAACTGCTCTGAACTAAACTCCTTAAGAAGAGAACCCATAAACATCATGCATGAATCAACTGGACACATAGGTTTTGATTCGACATTTTGGGGCTCTGGGGTAGATAATACTTTTGCGATGGTCGCAACAGCCCCCACATACTGATTATCACTTAGGTTTTTTTTTCGTTTATTGCTGGCATTAGGCCCACTAGATGAGGGGCCTGGGTCGGTCAAGCTTGTACACACGTTTCCCCGATAATGATGAGCCAGATGAAGAACTACCACAAGTAGCGACTTCTGGTGGTGAGCACGCGGGCGATGATATCACCACCTCCTTGTCAAATCCCATGGGGAAAAAAATTCCTCTTTTTCTTGAACACTTTCATCATCGATGAAGGTTTCTTCAACCAATGAAGCAGAATGCTGCCCCGCATTTTTTGCGCATCCTACTTTCGACGATTTACTTTTTCTTGGAACAACATGTTCCTCCAGGAACACTAACAGGCCGTAGTACCACAGACTTGGTGTGTATACCTTCAACACAATAGTGAACGAGACAATGATAAATAATTTGAATAAATTTACAGCTATCAAACTGCACACTGACGAAACCACCAAACAACACCCATTCCCCATATACAAAAAAAATACGTTTTTATATCAAAATGTATTTTTACTTACATCATCTGTTCCAGCACCACTTTTCAGAGAAGCTCTCCGTTTAGCGTTCTCCACATTAAATTGCGTTAGGAGATTAAACAGCTTGCTCTGGCACTCTTTAACAGTTGTGTCAGGCCGAACATGCATAACTGCACTGCTTCATTGCGGATATTTCTATTGTGATAGTTCACACTTTACACAACATAACGTTGGCTCTTCTCGATAAGCGTTTATTACCACAGTTAACTGGACTTTCGTCCACTTTTTCCCTTCCATGTTTGTTTTTCAATACTCGCGCGCGCCACAAATTCAATGTTTATGTTTTGGTGAAATCTGATTGGCTGCTGCTTAAATATTTTAGTGCAGCTCGTAACAAAAATCGGACGTCGGCAATTTGGTAAAACCAGTAGCTGAGCTCGCAGGGTAGCTAGTAGCGGGCCAGAATTTGAGTATAAAAGCTAGTAGCCGAGCAAGTACGACTCCCAGTATACAATATTGTAAGAAAAATTGTACCATGTGCGGCGGGCTTTACAAACTGTGCGTCGTAGAGAAAAATGCACGACACAGCTTATGTTGGAAACGAAATGATGAAGCTCTTAGTATGTAATTGATTCTATCTGTGACCATTTAGAAGCTACCTTCAAAAAAGTGTCGCCTGCCATATATTAAGAATAGCATATCTAGCTATATCAACCAATAAAAGATACGTTGCAGTGGAAAACATCATAGCAAAACAATTTTCAGTAACAAAAAAAACATGTGTTAAACAACAACAGACCATTTCTGCTGTTACTTGCAAATGTAATTAAGATTGATAGTGACACTGCTCGTGTCAAGAACGTGATAGAAGTTGTGAAAAAGTACGTAATTTTCGAAGAATGGGTTATAGCTAAAATAACGGTGTGATGTAGAGAAAAATCTGCATGGTGCAGCTTATTTTGAAGACGAATGGACGAAATGATGAAGTTCATACGTAATTAGTTTTATCTACAGCAGTTTAGAAGCTTGCTTAAAAAACTCATTGTCTTCAGATGTGTAAATACATGCCTGTCTCGTGTCGTAGACTCTGGTGCCGGCTAAATTGTCTTCTTTCACAGCAGGATGGCAGGATTTATTTATACTTCATTTATGTAAGTGTGTAAAGCTGAGCTAACAACTAGTAGGTGGGGGTGGAGCTGCAGTTGTGGTGACAAGTTTGTTGTTTTGCAGACCTTGCCCCTGATAACACCTTCTACAGAAAATTCAGTAACTGCCTTACAAAATCTTTATCATCGCTCAGCCGGCACACTCAATGTGAAGGTCGCATCACTAGTGCACTAACAAATTGCTGTCACACCAAAACATAACATGCACCTAATTCTATATTCATAACTTAAATGAGTACTACCAGCACACATTTTAGCAAGTAACAGCGACGTCAATACGACATGAACATTCGTATAACTGTATGAACGTTCAGTAGTGGTCACAAAACTTAACCTATGCCCCAATTTTGTTTTTCCGTACATATTGTTATTATTTAACAAGTCATTCAGCCTTCCCTTTCAATATAACGCTAATTTTCGCAGTATCAGACTTCCATACAATGACTTAAGGTAAAAGCACCAAAGTTCATGAATGAATAGGAGTTCGATAGCGCCGATGTTTTGGGCCGATAAAAATTAATCCAGCTAATGTTTTGATCCAATCAATAGTGCGGCGTCTTTCCGCATTCGACATAGGTAGTCGGCAACTTGCCGCTGAATAAAAGTTGCGAGGAAAAAAAATTACCGCTACTCAGTGCTAATATTTCAAATAAATTGTGTGTTGTGAAATTTAGAGGGTATCGAATTTACATGCACCAAATAAGTAATTGTTTTAAGTGTGGTACGGTACCGCGACTCCTCCTGCAGCGTCCAAGTACTGACGTGTGAGGTATGTTTTATTGATGAAAAATATTTCTTTTGTGATAAAAACATGTCGCCTGTAAAAAAAATTTTATCTTGCAATGTTCACTTTGGGCATCAACAGTGAAACTGTGTTGCAGGTTTTTTTTTTTTTTTCGCAATGTGTAGGCTGAAACCGAGGTACATTTTTTATGAAGTTAAAAACACACACACACACAGCAGTTAAATAGGTTTTATTGGAAAGGCTATAGTGACGTGAATGGTTGAGACTTGTTTGTTTGTTGAGAAGCCTGATGTATTTTTTGTATTTAGAAAATTCATTTTCAAATAGACTTTAGAAGTATAATATAAAATGTACATACTTGATAAGACTGGGTGTTGTTGCTTCTCATGTGATACTAGTTGTGCCCAGTTTTTTAAGTTGTGAATAGTAATCAAGCAAGCAATATCAACTGAGCCAATTAGCTGCTGGATTAGTACAACAATGAATTTATATTTATTTTCCTCAGGCCTCAGGTAACAGTGAAGGAGGTATAATACAAGTATGAATTGGTAGTTATAAGTTAAAATTAATTATTGTAAACTTCTCTGACAAATTTATGTCAAAATAAGGCCAACTTAATTTTATTACTACTGACTTGTTCTAACTTGAAAATAATATGGGTCAATAAATGTTAAGTGTAGGTCTACTTGCAACGTTATTAATGCACAGAAACACATAATTTATTGCTTGTGTGTTTATATCAGTGCAGAGGCCAAATTGACTCCCGGATGGATTGCTTTGTAATTTATGAACTAGTAATTAAAGTTTTGTTAATAGTTACCAGTACCCAAGTAGACTTTACAATTATTTAATTTCATGAGTTTTTTACTGTTTATTCTGTAGCCCAGTGGTGGCCAGTATGTAACAATTTCAGTTTTATTCCCCCCTCCTTCCCCAACAATAATTTTTATTCATCCTTATCTCTTCTCACACTCTGGCCTTTCGTATGAATAAATACTGGAGCTAGACCATTTGTACTAAAAAAAATCACAATAATACAAAAGCAAATTTTACACTAATTGTGTTTTGCGAATGTTCAAAAGGAACACCTAACTAATTTTGAATTTATTTTGACATTCCTTTTTGACAAAATTTTTTCTGGCGGATAGGTTTTCTCAGGGTTATCACATTTTCCTACCATTTGTATTTGGTTTCTGTTCCTTTTTCAGCTGTCATCCTCACGCTGAAGTTCTTGGACAGTTATTGATAACTGGCTCTTAATTAAGTGTTATTTGTTTGGTGCATTAAATATAAATCATTGCAGTTCACTGTGGTTAAAAAGTATGTTTTTTTTTCTAACTATAACCTTGGAAGCATTTGTTGCAACATACGTACATAGACCTACTTAAATATCAATTCCTTATTTTAAATTTGTTATTCTTTTAAGGGCTTGTTCTTTCATTTCCTTCGCTAGCGTATGGAGAAGGCGGCCAGGACAAGAAGTTCTTCATCTCCCCAACAGATAGCAGCGCGACGGATGAGGGTTGTCTCTGGCAAGGAGGGTGTGGGGGTGAGGTAGCGGAATGCTGCTGGTGGCCTTTGGTGCGGGAGGAGGGGAGGTCGTTTCCCTCACAGCAGGAGTTGACTAATGGAGTATTCTTCCTCCTGTCCCATAGCCATCTGCCTAGCTCCCGTCTTTCAACCCCGCGGGCCGCATGGCAGTATCCGACCTTCTCCATTTTCAAGCCCTTACGAGTTATGCCAGGACATGAAACACAGCCTGCTTCTCATCGTTACAACTTTACGTAGCAAAGTACCAATGCCAAGAGTTC
>PNEQ01108428.1:0-12165 GCA_003012365.1 Medauroidea extradentata
CATCCCCTCCTCGCACGGCCTTATCCGCGCGCTCGACGTGTTTTAACCGTCGCTCCTTGCAGGCAGCACGAAGCAGACGTTGGTTGCGCAAAAATACACCATTTTCACAAACAATTACACGGAAATTCAATTCTGTAAGCACAGACTTTTATGACACCAATTCATTTAGAAAATTTTGCTCTTTAGTCCTAGTGATGTAGGAATTCAAGGTTCCTGTTAAGGAAACATGAAATGAGACGCCAAATATAGTCTTTTGAACATTTTTTTTAAAGGTATTTGACATGGCGACATGTGAAATTCAAATCATTACATACAACAAACCATCTTTTTTCCCCTTAACGTAAAAAAGAATTTTGCTGTATCTTGAATAGTTCGTTTTTAAGATGATTGAGAAGAGGTAGTTGTTTTCCAAGTTCTGACAAGCGGTACAGAAGCCCCTTAAGGGAGGGGGGTTTATGGATACGGGAATATTGAGTAGCCCCTTCCACCAGTGAAGCAGTGGGTGGTTAGTTACTTATTTAACATACAAAAAGTACGTTTTTGAGCAATTTTCTAATTGGATAACAATTTTAATATTATTAAACTGTATACAATTTAAACAAACAGTTTTTAGAAGTTAATGAACAAATGCTTGCCTTCCACCGCGATGATCTGGGTTCAACCCCCGGCTGGGTCACTCTGATCCAGAGTTGCAAGTGGATGGAAACCGTGCTTGACGATGTCGCTGGTCGGCGGGTTTCCTCTGGGGTTCTCCCATTTACCTCGTCCTTTCATTCCGGTGCTGCTCCATACTCACACAATTTACCCTTATCGGTTCTTAAGGCCTTAGATATTAAAGGACACTTCCCTCCGACAGAGAGTCTTCAAGATATTTTATTGCACTGCACCTAAAGGTGATTGGACATGTGACTCTTGAGCTTATTTCACTCTTATTGCCCCCTCGTTTCTAGCCAGTGAAAACGTTTCATTGATCTCAACAGACGGTGACCTTAAGCATTTGATAACATTTTAAAATTAATTTTGATTGAACTTACCACTTTATGGTCTCTTTATAGTTCTGAGGTTGACTCCATCTAGCATGTAACATTATCATTGTTTTGGAGCAGCAGATGAACTTGGCTTAAACATTATATAATCGGTCATAGGAAGTGATGTGGCTGTAACTTCCATTTTTCTTTTATTGCTCTTTTGCAATCTTCTGTTTGGTGCTTCCGCTTTTAAATACCTCTTTACTTTTATGGCTATTAGTTTGTATTTTATAGCGATCCATAATACTAGCTTTGCTTTGTTGTTACGAAGACATTTAAATATAGGCTAAAGTTGCATATTAAGATATAAAAAAAAAAAAAATTAATGATGTACAATATCACTGAAACATTGAAACACGCACTAGAGAATAGGTCATAAATTCACAAATAATATGCACGCCAATCGCCAGATCAGCGTGAACACTAAACAATGTCTTGAAGTTGGAGTTAATGCTATTGATCTTAATCTTTGTACGTGACGCTCAGCTTACAGAGCCTCATCTTATCTCACTCGGTCTCCCACCCCTAAAAGTCATTTAGAACACCAGTCGCCAAGGATGCCAAGTGTTTGAGATTCCTACTCATATATCAGCTTTCCACTGACTGAAGAGCTGAATTCAGCGAAATTTACACACAAAACCAGTACTGTCTACCTACACACTTTGTGCACATATTTTATGAATATAATTCTACAAAGCAGTATTTTTTTTTCGTGTGGGTTCAGGCCCATAGGCTACAGCCTAAATAGACAGCCTGTGCATAAATATGGCTCTGTCAAGGCACCGATTCAATAAATTCTTTTTTGTACAGAGACGATAGTGTTTGTGTTTTTTTTTTTTTTTAAAGCAAGTAAAAAAATGTAGGGTTACATATTACCGAAAGCAAAGACCAGAAGACCTACCCCTATATATTTCCTGGTCAATAAAGTGTACTTGTTTAATAATGTGTGTTAATCAACAAAATGATTTAAAGCTGATCTGGGCAATTAGGCCCACCCATGTTTGTTTATTACTTACGTTTTTTATTGATATATTATTGCAGTTAGGTTGTGAGCGTGCAAATTTTTGCTATCTAGTCTACAATAAATATGTCAACAAGTTTTTTTAAGTATTGTGAGTCATATAACTACGATAGAGCGTGCAAATTTTTGCTATGTAGTCTACAGTAAATATGTCAACAAGTTTTTTTAAGTATTGTGAGTCGCATGACTACGATAACACTGATATTTCGAAGGTAAGCTCTACCACAAAAGGTAAGTTATATTGATTGTCGACTACTTGAAACTTAAACTAGGCCTATACTGCTTTTGATCTAATAGTGCAGAACCAAATTAAAAACAAGACTAAAAATAATTGTAATAATGTTTGCATGAATTATTGTATTTATTATTTTAGTTTAAAGATGTTTGCTTGAACTGTCATCTGTTCTTGCAACTTCAGTTTGTTATAACCAAATAAGATACTATTATTTAATATAATATTATTAGATGTCCAGTAGAAATAAAAAAAACATAAGTTGCCCATACTTTTTTTTGGGGTAATGCCGTTAAATGTTTCAATTTTGAGCACACCTAAGAAAATACATAATAAATAATATTAAATATTGAATGATTATATTAACTTAACATATGTAAAGTACACTGTCCATTATTGTAATATGAAATCATTCCATTAACATTGCCCACCTAACCCTAGTAAGATTAATGTGCAGCTAGTGTAGAAAATAAATTATATGTCTGAGATCTAAAAAAATAATCTAAAGAAAATCACAACACACTTTGGGTGTTATTGCAATAATACTATACCTTAACTGTTAACATGTTTTGGTTGTCAGCTGGAAAGCACATGGTGGTGGAAGGATACATAATGTTTTCGTTTACATTGTCCTACTTTTTTTGTGATCTGTTAAATATTGGAACTCTTATACGGTATGGACTGTATAGTCCATAAATGCCATATTTTTACATTGTATATGTGATACTGTAAAATGCATGAGACTCATCCTATCATACGATGCACTTCCACAATTGAACCATTTTATGCATAAAAGAACCGAGTGCCTTTGTGATGCAACTGAGAAAATCTAGGTTCAATGATAAAACCCCTGCATTTAATTACAATTGCATGCATGATAAAATTGTTGAACATGATTCCGTACAAGGACATATAAGTTATGAATGTATTTAAGTTTTAAATTCATGTATTTGCTACTAATTTCAGAACAATAAATTATTGTACTTGATTCCTTTATGCATAATATGGTTCAATTGTTTCCTGCTTCCCATGCTTGCCTTCTTATGTGGTGTCGTAAATGTGGTCTTCTCATTCGGCTTTCAAATAGCCTTCAATCTGTCAATAGCTGTGATAAGTTTCGCACAGGCATAGTTTTACAGGGGTTGATGTTAATTTTATCAGACTATTAATATGTTTTTAATTAACTCTAAATTTACTTAAAATTTATTATTTTTACTTTAAGAGATGGCTTTAAAATGGTGAAATTTACGTTGAAACTTTGTTATTAAACAAAACAGAATATTAAAAATCTGGTATGTTAGCCATGAAAATTCAAGTTTTGAGATGTGCTGGTGAGAGGCCTGCTGACATAGGCAAAGTGTTAGTTCAACTGTCTACCACAGTGTATACATCTCTATAAAACACTCTTGATGAGAGTTTTACCTTGAAGATTTTGTACTACATAAAAGACTACACCTTTCATAGTATGAATAAACAAAACATACGACAGCTAGAGTCCAAAGAGAATACATATTATTATTACATTCACCTCAACTAGGTCCTATAATTTTCAAGGTATTCAGGTCTTCAACGAACTCTTTCACTGCGGCGCAGGGCAGGAATAGCAGTTTGAAGACTAATGGACAAAGGGGTTGCGGTGGTAGAGATGTCAGACCTCTTGCCTCCCAGCAAGGCGATCCAGGTTCGATTCCCGGCGAGGTCGGTCCCCGGATTTTCACATGTGGGAATCGTGCCGGACGATGCCGCTGGTCGGCGGATTTTCTCTGGGATCTCCAGTTTCCCCACCCATTCATTCCGGTGCTGCTTCATACTCGCACCATGTTTTTGTTGGCATTGTTTTTATAGTGCTGTGTGAACCTCTGTTTTTCAGCTTGAAATCGATCCCAACCGAACCTAAGTAAAAAAATTTTTGAACCGAGCCAAACCTTTCATATCAAAACAAACCCTTGATTATTTTTTTCATACCTGAAAATGGATCACCACAAATTTTTTTACCAGTCATTACCAATTTTAAATGAAATAGTAGACCTATGTTTCTTTATTTTGTTTAATCTAGCTAAATGTTTAACAAGCATAATGTGTTCTGTAAGTAGTGAGAAAAACATAAGTATTAAAGACACTTTACATAACTCATGCAAAATTTAAACAAAATTGACACTAGAATTAATTACAAAAAATTGTCAATGCAAGGTACAGTCAAAAAGTAGGTGAAAAGTTTATGGTACATAAGATGTCACAATTTCCATTGCTTTCATTAGACATCACTGTTAATTAATAAAATAATTATTTATAAATATTTATTTGTATTATAATGTCAAATTCAAGTCCACTGGTAAAATGAATAACCTTAATACTGGTTATAATAATAGGCCTACTGTATTTCATTTTCTAATCAACGTTAAGACATAAATACGATGTGTTAACATAGCAGCTGTTGATTTTCCCCCTGCGCTGTGGGCGCGCGACCTTGGCTGTATTGTTATTCATCGAGCGAACTCTAATAATTGCCTCTGCCACGGCAGTACTAAGAGTCCCGCTTGCAAATGCTCCACAGAATGATGAATAAATGAATTGAAATTAATGTTTTGTGTTAAGTGAGGTAGTTGTGTTGTACAAGCCAATGCAGTTGTAAACTATCGTATGTTTGTTACAGAGTGTGAAAATGGAAAAGAAACGCCGCAGCTTCACAGCTCAATTTAAGCTTGAAGTGATTTATCACATATCAGTCACGTATGCTTACAATGTTCAAGGAAATCATAAAAGTAAATTTTTCACTTTGTGTATGTTAACATTGTTTTTCTATCTATTCACATAATATTTTGTTTGCGTGTGCACACATACATGTTTTTGTGAAGGAAGCAGCGCATTATGATAACAGCCATAGTATGTTTACCAATCACGCACCCGGTATGTTGAATGGCAATATTGTGTATCTAATGAATTATTAATTTTCGTTATGCTTTTTAGAAAATGTGTTTTACATTGCTTATTTTCATTTTTTATACTTCTTGCTAATGTCAAATGTGAGCAAATATGGTAATTACATGAAAGAGAAAAAGTTTCGTGTAGGCCTATATTTCACCCTATCGTACTACATGAAAATATGCCTAAAATATGTGTGGGGAGGGGCTGTACACGAGTAAATGTGCAATTCTGTAATATTAAATAATATTTCATTCAGTTTTTATTTCTTTTCCCCCCGCGTAAACTATTTACGCCGTGCAATTCTTTGGAATTCGGCCAACGAACTATAGAGACGTAGGCCTATAACCAGTACCAGTAATGGAATTTTTTTGTTCTATTTTTGTGGATGGTTCTAAAATATGGGTTCGAAAGACTAACCGAACATTTGGATTTCCAAATATTATTTCAAGGTTTTGAACCGAACTTATACGTTTGGTTCAGCTTGGTTCAATTTTTTCGAAGTTCGCACAGCACTAGTTTTTTATCGCAAACATTACATTTTGTTTTGTGAAAAATCTGTAGACTTGTAAATCAATGCTCCTTATTAAAACAGAATTCTCCACAAGCTCAATAATCGTAGTAATGAGACAGGAATCATTATGAGGAATAATAATTGCTGTGGCTAAAACTATAACAATTTTTTAACTAAAGTATCAGTATATATGTAAAAATTAAGTATTTTATTAGCACGGAAGTCTCCAAGAGTAATTAATAGTAGAAAAGAGGCAGTAACCATAATGAGAAATCGCGTTTTCAACACCCATTCGCTAAATATTGACCCCACACTTTTGTACGTTACCTTCCTTAAATATTGACTTAATAGAGATTCGTTAACTCCATGGCTCTGCAGAAACATAATGAAACATGCTCTGCCAAAGGGTTTGTACGCACTATTTGCGATACGTGTTTCCTTAGCACTCTGTACATATCGCAATATCACAGATGAGTTCGTACTCAGGGCACTGGTCTGTAGATAATTAAATAACTATGTAACGAATCACACGTTAGGCGGACAAATTGTGACGTTACCGTTTTGTACAAGTAGCTGAGACCCTCTTGGGCCGACAAATTGTAGCACACCAGTCCACCTAGACCAGTGCACTAGCTCGACGATCACCCAGCTAAAAAGGCAGGGATGAAAACTGGAACATTTCTTTTCATCTGTAGCCAAGTACTCCGGAATTTACTGGCAGTACATTTGTAGGTTACGTCGTCTTGTGAACCAAATTTTAAATTGTTTTTAGAAATTAGCAAATTTAGATAAGCTAGTCATGAAATGATGTACTCCACTATGATCCGAGACGGTTGGTTTATTAGATTTTTTCAATTTACATCGGCATAAAATACATTGTTTTAACACGGTGGATCCGGTTCACAGAAAACTCCAAGCAGAAATGCAGCGAGTCTATATCAGATAATTAAGCGAAACAGTCAAAAAATTTAGCACACTGTGAAATATACACACGCGGCGAAGAAGAATGAGTAGCCATCCTGGTTCTCTGCTCCTAGCGGCCTACATGCATGGGCGGAAACGAATTTTGTATGTAGAGTTAAAGCTTGTCCGAAAGAAAGGTTAAAGAATGGAGACTGCGGTGCTATCCGTGCATGTTAAGTTTCCACTCCCGAACTTCACTTCATAAAATATTCTTGGGCCGCAGCCCCGCACACGTCCGCTCAGGATTGCGTCACGACTTATTCTCGGTGGCGTGACCTTCGTCATTCGTTCCATTATCTAGAACCCTCTAGGGCACAATCATAAACTACGCATTAAATCAACAAACTGTGCCAAAACTCCAGCGGAAAAAAACTAGAACACAAAAAGATAAACAAAGCTATTGCCTCCTACCAAGGCCACCTGGCCATAACGATAAACATTACGCCCTATCTAGAACATACCAGAAACAAAGAACTGCGTTTATACTCTCCCCTTCGGGAACCAAGATCACTGAAATAAAAGTTACAATTCTAAATATTTTATTATAAAATTAAGGTTACATAAAATACAAATTCTCCCGTAAAATAAAAACCCCTTGTCTTGCAATGTTACAACTATAGCAAGACAACTGTAATCTCAGTGTAAAAATTTTTTTGTTCTTCACTTTACAAGGTATTATGGTATCAAATATAAAGGACACAGATTTCTGATCTGTTATCGACCGGAAATTTCGATCCAGTAAATTATGTCTCCATTTGTGGATGACTTCTACTATTGCAGTGGGATCTTACATTGGTAATTGGAAGAGCGATAGTGAAATGAAAAACTGGCATTTTATCATTAACAGCCCAAGTCTTTTGCAAGTATGTTGAAATTATTTATGTTAGTAGCAAGTGAACAGTCAATATGCTTTGAGAAACACGTCCTCGTCATTTGTAGCTTTCTGTATAATAGATACTAATAAACTATAAGCTTTGTTTGAAAGCCACTGACTACCAAAGTATTAATGTAACTAAAACAACTAATGTAAAACGAGCCTAATTTATTCAAAAGTTGTTGTCCCAATCAACTTCTTTAGTATGGCTTGTTTACTTTTTGTTTCCCACATAAAACTGCAATACTCCACTGACAGATTTCTAACTACAAAGCTCTGCCTCATTTAAAGTTGTCTATTGACATTAGTACTTCAGTAAAATCAGATAAATGTCGATCATGTGTCAGTACACCTGCCATGTAACACACTCAAGATGGTAAACTATAGCCAACAGAGTTCTTTGGTTGTTAGTAAGCATTAGAAATCCTTCGTATAACATTCAGCCATGTGTTTCTTCTTCAGGTAAACATCAAACTATTACACAATAGTTTCATTTTCTTACATATTGGAAGTCCTGCATGCCTCCCTGGTTTATAATTAAGAAAATCAAGTACTTTGTTTGACCTTGGAGGTGTGCTTGATGTCAAAAAAAAATTTCTCTTCCCAGAAATTTTTGAAATTGTGGAAATTATAATTAAACATGATTAATTTTTTTGCTAGATCTAAAAATTTTCTTTTAAGTATCATTGGATTGGATGAAAAGCATGTCGGATCAAGTGCTCAAAATAATAATGAAGATATTATGAAACTCTTGTATACTGCTTTATTATTCATCTTATCACAATGTAGCTCTACACACTTCACTCTTCAACTTCCTTACTCTCTTTACAAGAAAACAAGTCCTACCAACCTTCCAGATCCCACATCCCTTGACTGTATACATAAACAAACAACAACATACAACACTTATCCCCCCTAAAACTCTAAAGTCAGGTCGTACACTACAACATAGGAGATACTGAATATAACAAATTAGCACACATTGAAAGAAAATTAACTTGGTCACTGTAACCCAACACTACTCTATTAAAGTCCTTATATCCACTGTGTATTCCTGCTCCTGACCGCTGAGAGCGTTGCAACATCGGGGATGAAGCACCTTGCAGCTGTTGCTGTTTTGTGCTTGATTGTTGTAGCTGCTCCTCTGTGTCCTTGCAATTTGGGAATCCAAGAAAAGGGGCTTGATCTTCTTCTTCTCTGACAGTTTCATCTGTTGTTCGATGAGGCCGATCACCTCCCGCTTCGGCTTCGACTGCTGGTTGTGGTAGTGGTACTGGCTTGCAACGAGATGTATCCAACTTGCCAGCATCCTTGTTTCGAATCCGCAGCTGATCCATATGTCGCATTGACACCACCCCATTCTCTTGCAAAATCTTGCAGCACACTTGTCCTTCCGAAGTCAACACTACTGCAGGCTTCCACAGGTCGCCTACTTGTCGCCGTTCCCATACGGGTTGCTCTGGAAGAAACTTCCTGCAATTCTGTACATGCTGTGGTTTGTGGGTCTGACAGTTTGGGTGCATGTTGTCGAACACTGTTCGTAACCGTCTACCGAAAAGTAGCTCTGCCGGTGATTTTCCTGTGGCCAGTCTGGGAGTATTTCTTTGCATTAGCAGGTAACGGGGTAGTTCACTATTAATATTTAGATTCAAAATTCGCCTTAGTGCATTCTTTGCAGTCTGAACTCCTCTTTCTGCCATACCGTTGCTGGCTGAATGGTAGGGAGGTGTACAGACGTGTTGAATGCCATTCCTCCGTAAAAACATTGTAAATTCCTCTGATGTAAAGTTAGTGCCATTGTGAAACACTATGCACTCAGGTAATCCATGTGCGGCAAAGATGTTTCGCAGAACTAATATTACAACTTCTGAAGTTATTGAACGTGTCGGAATGATCTCGAGTAGGCATCTACAATGATAAGAAAGTTTCGTCCGTGTAGTGAGCCTAAAAAGTCGATGTGCAACCGTTGCCATTTGTGACTAGGCCTTGTCCAAAACGAATTTCGTATTGCGGGTCTGCTATGCCTTGTTTGCTGGCATAACTGGCAACCCCCTACAATCTGCTCAATGTCTGCATCGAGACCTGGCCACCAGAAATAGCATCTTGCTAATTCTTTCATCGCTACAATGCCTGGGTGATGCAAATGAAGTTATTCAAGAATTAGCTTTTGCAAACGTTGTGGAATGACAACACGATTAGACCACAGGATACAACCACGAGATAGTGACAGCTCATTAATTTGTGCCTTGAATTTTCCAGTTTCTGGCACCGTCCGACAATCCTCTACCCATGTCCTTACTGTTCGTAACACATCATCATCATCTATGGCTGCCGCAATGTCAGCGGCATCATATGCAGCATCCTCAGATTCCAGGAAAAGTACATCAGCTGGATGCGGAGGGTCTTCCACTGTCTCAGGCAAAGGCAGCCTGCTTAATGCGTCAGCATGTCCTAATCGCTCCCCTGGTTTGTACTTGAGGGTATAGGAAAATGAGGAGAGGAACAGTCGCCACCGTATCATACGAGGTGATAACGTAGTAGACATGGGCTTGTCCTGATCAAATACTCCCAACAATGGCTTGCGATCAGAAAAAATTGTAAACGTCCATCTTAATAGGAATTTTTGAAATTTGTTCATTCCACATACCAATGCAAGACCTTCCTTATCAAACTGGCCATAGTTACGTTCTGTGGCGGACAGTGTCCTGGAGGCAAATTCTAAAGGCCATTCCTGCCCATTTTTCTCCTTCACTGCTAACACTGCCCCTAACCCATATGGGCTTGCATCACAAGTTAGTATAAGTGGTTTGTCTTCATCATAATGGGCTAGAACTGATGTTGTCTGCAAAAGTGTCTTACAGTTCTCAAATGCTGCTCTCTCCGTTGGTCCAAAACTCCATGTAGTTTCACCCTTCAGAAGTCTGTGCAGGGGCTCTGCAACGTGAGCTTTTCCTCGTAAAAATTTTTCATAAAAATATAAAAGGCAGAGAAAGGCCTTTAATTTGGTTTTATTTTTTGGCTTAGGCGCGTCATGAATAACACGAACTTTTTCACTATCTGGCTGAATTCCATCCTTATTCACAGTAAACCCAAGGAAAGTCACTTGTGGCACTCTAAAATGACACTTACCTTTATTTAGGGTCATTCCCACTTCCGTCATCCTGTGCAAAACTTCTTTTAGCCTATCATCATGTTCCTGGCTACTGGATCCTGCAATCACAATGTCATCCAAAAAAACAGCAACACCCTGAAGCCCTGACAATAATTGCTCCATAAAATGCTGAAATATGCCAGGAGCTGCAGATAACCGTTGTGGTAACCAGCGTACACGCATGAGTCCCTTTGAAGTGCTTAATGTCAGAATTTCGGCAGTAGAATCACCCACAGGCAGTTGGAAATATGCTTGCTTCACATCCAGCTGTGAAAACACTATCCCACCTCCGAGATTAACCAAGAGCTCCTTGATTGTGGGCAGTGAATATGCATTTTGCTGAACACATGGATTTACAGTATTACTGTAGTCTGCGCAGATGCGTATGCTGCCTTTCTTTTTTAACACCGGTACAACAGGTGTTGTCCAACTTGAAAATGTTGTTGGTTCCAGTACCCCTTCATTAACTAGACTGTCTAAGGCTTCATGTACATGAGATCGTAATGGTATTGCTACCGATCTTGCTTTCAAAAATCTAGACTCTGAGTCAGTCTTCAACTTAATGTGGACAGGTGGTACTTTTAAAGGTGGCAATCCTTCTTCATGAAACAATGGCCCATACTTTTTCAAAAGACAATTTTCTTCAATGCTATGGATTCCTTGTATTGATATCCCAAGATCTGCAAACCAATTTCTGCCTAGCAAGCTTCTTCCACCAGAATCTGCTACATTTAAATCCTGAACAAAACATTTACCTTTGAAATTAACCCTTACAGAAACTTGCCCATACACTGGTACACGCTTTGCTCCCCACAAAGATAAATTAACTTTGCTGGGTTGCAAAAGAGGTCTGTTCTTCATATTAGGCCAGAGCTTCATAAATACATCATGGTTTATAATAGTTAGTGCAGCATCCGAGCCTAGTTCAAATTCATGAGATTTCCCATTTAACTGCAAAAGCACTTTGTATGCCTTAACCTTGTCCATATTAAGGGTGACATTAAATAATGAGCCATAATGTTCTTCCCTAGGACACTCATGCTCACTTTTGTCCAGCCCAGAGTCTGTACAATATACACCTGATTTGCCTGCCTTATTGCTCTCAGTACTGCTATTACTGCGACATACTCTCTTAATATGACCTACTTTATGGCAACATGAACAGATGGTATTTTTGTGTCTGCACTCTGGTGCTTTATGTCCCAGCACACCGCACTGGAAACATACAATTACCGCATCACTCTTTTTTGCACTATCCTGACACTTGGTTTCTTTCTTGCCACTACTAATATGACAACATTCTTGAGTCTTCTCAGAAGTACTACAGCTGCCTTCGCTAACTTGTTTAATTTCATTCTGTGCAGCTGAAATAGTTTCCACATTCCTAATTGCAGCTTCAAACGCAGCAGAGATCTTGATTGCCTTATCGTAGGTTAGGTCTGACTCAGCTAGCAACTGAT
>PNEQ01108436.1:0-27710 GCA_003012365.1 Medauroidea extradentata
TAGAGGATGGGGGCTTCAAATACCTTCGACAGATCAGTGTAATGCACAGCGGGGTTGCCTACGCTGAGTTTTCATTGCGCTCCCCTACGAAGACGGTACATTTCCGCCTACGGGTTTATAGTTAAAAAGTGCTTGTTTTGGCTCGTACTACCTGCCCTCAAGCGTTGTATCATGAATTAATATACACCCTGTATAGTGCGTGAGTTGCAGACTTTAACTTTGTCCGTCCTCCCCAGCGTCGTTTATATTGTGTTTAAAGCAAATATATGGTTCCTTACCACAAAACATGTCTGAACATTGTGATACTTCCCTTTTTTTTAATTATGTTTAACTCTGCTGTCTCCCTAATTAGCTCAGAGAGAGGCAGAGTCGTTACTACCCGAATTCATACGAAACGGGGGGGTTTCACCTTATTACCATACAACTATGTAAGCAAACGAAAAAGCAATACGGCGAGAAAAATGAACTTATTTTTTATTGTTACGCGTCCACGGGTACGAAAATTTTTCGTAGTAATTATTTTAAAAGTAAGTTAAACTCGTGTCTTACGCGATAGCTAGAGAATGGTTGGGTTGGCAATGATGTCGTAGTTCTTCTGTATGTTATGAACAGCGGCTAAAACTTTCAAAATCGAATATATACATGATATGTTCATTTTAGGAAGTGAAATAAAATGTATATTGACATTTAGAATATATTACAATATTATATAGGTGACGTAGTAAGAGGCGGCGGATGAACAGTGTATGTAGGCTTGCAGTGCAGTCAGCCTGACAATGTTATTGTTGACGTTTGGCGGAAGGATACATAGTTGGTGTGAAAACAGATCCAAGCTAGAAGCGGGGCTTCCAGAAAGTATCAAGTACGGCGGTTATACACAGAGAAAGTACTTTGTTTTTTCCACGTATCTACTTACCAGGGAAACCATCGTGCATGCCCATTGGTCCAAGGCCATTCTCACCCTTGTGGTCGAAGACATAGGAGTAGGTACATGGGGAACACAAACTCATAGTCCGACTTAACCTACAAACAAAGATCACAACAGCTGTGCAACTCATCTGTGGGTTGATTATGCAGGTGTAAGGAAATTAATAGCTCAAACTCCGGGATGTGATTCCTCGTCGAAAAGTAATAGGATATTACGTGAGACACTTTCAAGACAAGTGAATATTAAGGGATTTATGAGTTTCTGAAATATCGAATTTAAAATAGCAATTTGTCAAAATATGAAAAATGGTTAGGAGTTAAATGACTGTCCCGTTGGTTATGTAAAGAGATATTGCATTTTCCTGAGAGCATGGTGCACGTACAATATAATGCCTTGGCGGAAGTAGCACTTTTCGCCTACACACCAGGCGTTCCGTTATTTTCGCAACAACAGTTTTGTCCATTTTTCTGGTAAATGGCACATTCTGGGCACTTGCAACACGTACATTTTTTTTGTTCCTTTCGATGTACTGCTCGAATATACAACGTGAATCATCCACAATTCTTGACGGTAAAGAAATTTTATGCAATATGAAGGTAGCCAACCCTAAAATTTTCATGAAAGAGGAAGGTTGAAATACTGAACGTCTTGCAGGTTTAAGATCTCAATATCACTTTGCATAATACACAGAATCGTAACTTAACTCCAAACTGTGGTTTTTTTAATTTTAAAAATTTATTTTCCAAACTCGATTTTTCATAACCCTATAACTCCCTTAATTTCTCTTATCTTGAAAGTGTCACATATTAAGTCAGTTTACTTTTTCATGAGGAAATTTGGCTATTATCTCTTTACATCCTGTATACCATACTAGCTGCCTGGCCGTGGCTTTGCCAGCGTAGAATTTTTGCAGGAAAAACTATAACGATAGCTTTTCGTAATGAGTAATTGGGGACATTGCGAAAACACATTTTACGACTTTTCACCGCCAAAGCATAACGATACCTCACCAGGTTTAGGAGATATCGAGGATATGAGGAAAATACATGTTACCTCTTCTCACTCCTTGCTAGTACCTTACGCCGCAATAGAAGGCCACCTTTAAATTTTCATACTTAAAATAGAAAAATTCTCTTATGTCAGCTCTTACCAATGTGTGCGTATATAATATCACAGCTGTTCCCCTTCGCATTGCCTTACATGAGATTTGAACCCAAAACCTCCCAGCAGTTTTCCAAACAATTACGCCAAAATAGGTCCTCATTATTCTTAAGAAATTAATATAAAGGTACCAATGGGTGCGAGACCAACGCTGATGACTTGTCTGTGTGTGAACAAATTGAACGGCGCCATGTCATGTCCTATACCAACTTTTGTTTGAGAAGATCGTTCTCACCATCCCTGCTAAATTACACAATACCCCTATCTTCGCCTGCAGTGTGTCAGCATTCATTTTGGTCAAGTAGTTCTTTTATAACGTCTCTGATACGTACAGGCCAATGCCTAAAGAGATTTACACATCAGTACGACGGCAAGAAGTAACAACTTTTAAATTATTTCTCCGTGGTATACCTAATTTTTGGGAGTTCTGAAACATTTTATATCTTTCCACCCCTTATATTGTCGAATTTTGAAAAATCGTGTAACATCTTTTTAACTATTTACGTAAGCTTCATTCCTATTTAAAGAAATCATCTCGATATCTCATTAGGTTTAAGAAATACAGAGTATTATGTGAAATAACTATTTATTTGTTTAAAGCCCTTAGATGTTAAGCTAAAAATAAACCTTGCACATATTTTTAGGGATATGCGTAAGTATCATTCTAAAGAAAAAATCTTCTTACTATCACAGTTGCTAACGATTGGTTGAAACACATGTTACGTCTTTTCATTCCCTTAGTTCTCGAATTTCGAAACTATCGAAATATATAGTTTATAAGCTTTGTTCTTAAACAGATATCACCTCGATAACTCAATGGGTTTAACCGTTATCGAAGATTCATCACAAACATATTTCACCCGTTTTCAACCCCTTAATTATTGAATTTTGAAAAATCTCTTCTTAATGGGTGCTTAAGCCACCATTATAATTTCATATAGGTCCAGTAGTTTGGGCTGTGCGTTGATGAGTGTATGAGTGGGGTTATTCATCTTACATATAGAGATTTAAGTGATAAAAACCTCTAATTTTTAAATCTTCTCAGACAGGGTTGACATATATGAGATATGTTATCCGTCCCTTTTACATGCCTGTCATTCATAAACTCCTTCAGCGTATAACATGTGTGATTAGCAAAATGACGTAGAAAAAGAGACTGGTTGTAAGGAAAGATGAGTTACTCAATATAATACCTCACCATTGTAAAATGTACAGCACGAACCAGGCACAAGTCATTATAACCCGAAACATCAGGGTAGTTGCCGAATTGTTTCGATGTTGAATGTCATATCGGTCGTGATTTCTAGGCGAAGAGTTCTGGGTTTTTTTCCGTAGCCTACATTCAGTTAGCATTGAATAAGTTGATTGCTGATTATAAGTAGATGTTTTCTACAACTCTTAAAATAATAATAATAATAATAATAATAATAATAATAATAATAATAATAATGCGGTGTTTGTAATGTCCATAAATAAACTTAATAATTGCAATTACGTAGTAGTGAAATTAGGCTTTGCTATAAAAAATTCTTTCTTAAAGTGTTTAGCACCAACTGAACTGCTCTACAAAAATATTGTTGAGTAAACAGTTGGCCAATATTAGAATCTACAGTCCAATTTAAACAATGTGGGGAAGGTTACGACTTCAGACTTCATGGTTTGGGTCATGACAAGGAAGTTAACAAAACAGTTCAATGTACGTAAACAATATAGATAGAGCAACTTCATAGGAGCTGAAAAACATAACCAATAAGACAATTACTGAAAATGAAACCGGAAAAGCTATAAACGAACCTGTGTCAGCAATTTTATGTCTTATTATTTTTTTCTACGTTTCATTCACTAAGAATGAGCAAAATCTAACCATATTTCCTCAAATTTATCTTTTAAAAATTGCCAAATAAACTACAAAACAATAACCCTGCGTTTCTTGTCTGAGAACTACCAAACAATTTTATAACTTACTAGCAGTCTCCCGCGGCTATGCTCGCGAGTATTATTAATAACTGATATTTACTTTAATTGAAAAAACCTCTTTGTACACGAGATTGTTACTTCAGTCATCAAATATTAGAATGACAAAGGTGCAAGTTGAACTGACTCTGCAGCAGGATAAGTAGCTATAGCTGTCCACGCAAAAATCAGTCTTAAATGTGTCCCTGCCACTAACAGCGACTTCACCTGGGCCATATTTATAGCACTGCAAAGTTGACGTTGTGGGGTCGGTATAGACTCTAAAATGTAAGATGTTAATAGATTGAAAAACGTCTGATTTTCCTTGTTGCACAACAATAGGTGACGGTGCACTCTATTACATATTTTCAAAATATTCACTTGAAGTTTAATGGCATTAGAAAGTTTTGGTGGGAAAAGGTTTCGCGGAAATGTATTTGGTGCCCCAACCGTGGCATTAGTGAGATAATATATTATGTGAGCTGATGTTGTCCAGGGACCTCACTGGAAAGTGAACTGCATAATCAAATTTATCCCTTTTAAACGACTATATGCAAATTGCACTAATTCGACCTGCTTTGCAGTATTTGTGTGTAAGAATTGAACGTTCGCACGGAACTTTTAACGGAATTCGAGCCCAGAAACTCTCGGAATGTAGACCCGAGCTTCAAACAAGTGCATCACATAACGTGGAAGTAATTCATGAAAACAAATGTAACTTAAAAAATAAAATATTCATGTCCTGGACTCATAGAAATTGTACAATACAACGTCTGTATATATTTTTGTAGCGCGAACTCCTGTACAATTTATTTCTCGCTGTTCGTACTTGCTTTTCGGATCGTCTGCCATGAAAGTTCACAAACTTAATTTTATTCTTAACAATCAAGTTATCTTGTAAAGTAAAAAAAAAAATACATATAATTTTTTTAAATACTTAAGCAAGCATCACTCTGACGCGAACAACACCTCAATATCTCTACTGGTTACATAGATATCATGTGTTGATGGAAAACAAATTTTGCGCTTTTTCACCCTTTTGGGTGTCGAATTTCGAAATATTTTAATTTCACATCTTAGACATTTGTGTAAGTATCCAACTGAAGTGTAAATCACGACGGTAGCCCATTCAGTCTAATCAAACTCGATCATATATTTAAAAAAAAACACATATGACCCTTGCACAATACTGAGAGTTCGAATTTCGAAAAATCTAAAAACAGTGT
Source organism: Medauroidea extradentata (assembly GCA_003012365.1). Classification (NCBI taxonomy): domain Eukaryota; kingdom Metazoa; phylum Arthropoda; class Insecta; order Phasmatodea; family Phasmatidae; genus Medauroidea; species Medauroidea extradentata. The sequence continues at coordinate 5,269 of PNEQ01108436.1, forward strand.
TGCGTTTTTTTTATAGTCATCATTCTGAAGCAAAAATTAACTGTATATCTCGACAGGTTCGATAGATATCGAGGATTTGTCTAAAACACATTACAGGTCTATTCACCTCCTAAGAGAGCGAATTTCGAAAAAACTCTTGAATCACGTTTTAGAATACTTAACTGGTATCTCTTGGACGTGAAGAACACGACAATAGCCCGTTGGGTTCAAGATGTATAGTCTATTAATTTAAAACACATTTCATCATTTACACCCATTTTCACGACCTTAGGTGGGGAATTTCGAAAATTAGTGCATTTACTTTTCAGGTACTTGAGTAAGCATCAATCTTCAAAGAAAATAAAACACATTTTACCCTTTTTAACCTCTTTCGGGCTGAATTCAGAAAATATATTTTAATTGTATATGGGATATTTGCAAAAGCATCAGTCTAAAGCAAAAAGCACTTCGATATCTCGATTGGTTCAATAGATATAGAGGAATAATCGAAAACACATTTCACGTAATTTCACCCCTTTACTTAGAGAATTCTGAAACATCTTGGAGTCCTGTCATAGACATGTGTATATGTAACCAATTGAAGTAAAAATTACGACGATAGTCAATTGCGTTTCAGTGATATAGACGATTCATAAAAAAAACGAATTTTGCCAGTTTTTATTGTTTGGAGGTCGAATTTCAAAAAATTCTAAAATCAATTTTTGGATATTTGCGTAGGCAACATTTTGAATTGAATACTAACTCTCTATCCCGAAGTGTTCGATAGATATCGATAGTTAATCGGAAAACATTTAATGTCTTTTCACCCCCTTAAACGACGAATTTCGAAAAATCCTTAAATTGGCTAAATGCACTTTTACGAGTGTCCTATTAAAGAAAAATCACGATGATAGGCCGTTGGGTTCGAGCTCTATCGACGTTTCTTCGGAAACACATTTCACCCCTTTTCACCCCCTTAGATATCGAGATTCGAAAAATCCCCAATTTTTTGTGCTCGCCTACGAACTGCGAGGAACCACCACAACATTTTCACGATTCTAGGTCCAGTGGTTTGGGCTGCAGTTTGATATGTCAGTCAGTCAGTCAGTCAGTCAGTGTTCATCGTAATATATAAAATGAAGTGTCCTGACACACTCACGCACTCAACGCACAGCCCAAACCGCTGGATCTAAAACCATGAAATTTTGAGGGAAGCTTTCCCTTGCCCCGTAGGTACCCACTTAGAATGGATTTTTGGAAATTCGATAATTAAGGGGGTTAAAAGTGGTGAAATGCGTTTTCAAAGAATCCCTAATATATCATTAACCGGGAAAGCTATCATAATTTGTTTAACTTCAAAATATTGCCCAAACAGATGTGTATTTGTGAATTTTTCGATTTTGCGAAGTTCGAAAATTAAGGGGGTGAAAAACCGTGAATTGCGTTTTTAATTAATCTGTGATTTCTCCTAAATCGTTTCCGATAGTGAGGTATTTTTTCTTTAAAATGATGCTTAAATAAATATCTAAAAAGTGTGTTTAGAATTTTTTGAAATTCGTTTATGAAAACTCATTAAAAATTTAAGAGTGTTTTTAATTAATCCCACGTACTCCTAAATTAGTGGAAATATTGAAATTGTTTTTGTTTTAAAAATAAATCTTACGTAAACATAAAAAAAAAAAAAATTTCAGGATTTTTCGAAATTCGTCCTTGAAAGCTGTTTAAAAAAAATATGTGTTTTCCAATAATCATCTGTGCCGCTTATACCCGTTGAGATATTGAGAATAATTTTTTATAAGAATGATTATTATGTAAATATCTACAAATCAAATTCAGGATTTTATGAAATTCGAAAATTAAGCATGCGAAAAGCAGTAAAATGTTAGTCTCCCGAAAAAAGAGAAGGATCATGGAGAAATAATTCAACAGTTGTTTCTTTTTGCCAACCTACTCATAAATAAAACCTTTTTGGACTGTAGCATGTACGTACGAAAGAATTAGCACGGCCTGCCTTTAAGCATTCACTCAGGTATTGTGTAAATTTTGTGGTGTGAGAGGGGCGGGGTTACGGGTTCGTATCCCGTGCAAGACTTTGTGATGGGAATTACTGAGCTAAGACAATTTATAGTTCACTGTTCTTGAGTACGCTAGCTGTTAAATGCCTTCATCACATATTTTATCCACAGTTACTGTTTACATTACATAATTTCACGCGCGCAAAGCCGCAGCCGGCCAGATGTTTTATAGAGAAATTAAGATGAACTAAAACCGAATGTGTTCCGCAATTAAAGTATGCTCAGCGAGTTGGACTGGATAAAGCTGTTTGTATTTGTAGTTTTAAAGATATACAGAGAATATAGTAACAGCAACCATTAATACGTAAATAAAAATTAGTTACTCTTTTCTATAGTACACGTGGACGAAGCCGAGAAGGGACAGCTGGTTTATATTTATAGATATAATTATATCAATGTTCTGCTAGCAATGAGAAAATTACATATACGCCCGTGTTATTATACAAGAATTTTTATACCAAACATCCCAAAACCGTATAAATAAAAGAAAATTTGCAGTCACAGATATTCAAAAAATGTTTCGATTAAATGCTGAAAAAGTAACAGTTCACAGCAACTAGTTTATGTTATGTAACTGAAAAGGCGCTTCAAATTTAATTTACGTTTGTAATACGCCCACATACTAACTAGATATATATAACTTACCACAAAATTTTTTTGTCAAGTCCTTAAAAGTGCGTACACAAGTTAAAAGAAGTAAAGATAATGAAAGAAAACTATCATGTCGCGAATAGAAGGAAATTTTCATAGATTAACTTATTTTAACACTAAACTGAATTTCAAAGCTAACGTCAATGAATAGCAATAAGTTAATTCCACTCAACTTACACCATTCACACAATCGAAGATTAACAAAACCAGAAACCAATTCGTTCTGCTGTACGTTTCCTATAAATATTATTTTCTGACTGTTGAGATTTTATGACAAACTTTCAAGCCATAGTTAAACCACACAGAAACTTACATCTACATACTGGAAAACAGTGTCTTCACTTGGCTCTTTTTCGCCAAAATAAAACTTTCTCATTAGATTGGCGATCTCGTTTCTCTTCTCCTGACCAACCTCATTGGTCAGATCAATTGGAACCAGAGGCTCGAAGATCTGTCTTAAGTGCGGCGCCGAACGTCCGCCTGCAACATATTTGTAATTACGTACTCAGCTGAATTTATTTTATACATCCTACTGAAAAATTAGAACGGCAAGCACTTGGAAAGCGTTTCATTTACAATTTTAATTTTTAATTAAAAAATCAGCTACTTAGGTGACGTGTGTTTACATTTAGAAACTAAACAATTTGATTCATAATTTTCTGTCTCTAGTAGATATCTTATAAAAGAAAAATAGTTCAGGTGTAAAGTCAAAATTGTTGCAGTTCGACACAAAAATATTCACTGATGTAGACCTGAACTTGCTAATGTTATAAGGTTTTCACAGATTATTTGTTGATCACAACTTGCAAAGAAATGTATTTTTAAGTGGTTCAGAATTTATTTATGCAGCACACCTTTTTAATTTCAGTCCATACAACTACCGAGCAGCTCACAGCTCTCTCTTCTAACCACTTACATCCGGCTTAAAGCAAATAAATAATGAACAACTTCGGAAATGTGCGCTGTGTCCCGACAATGTTTAAAACGTTGTAGATTTTCAACAAAACTATGTAAGCCTACAAATAGCTGACATTAAATAATCCTTATAAAGCGGTTTCTTTAAAAAAAAAATTTCTTCCATAAAACTTTTGCAGTTTTTTTTAGAAAATTTCTGAACATAGCAACAAAATCACATGTTATTGTTTATTTATGAGCTTCTTAGATATCAACTTAGTGGAGGATAATGTACACGTGCATGTGAACACAGTTTTCTGCTAAGAATTTATTTGGAATAAGTTACTTAAACATTCCTCTGTGTTTTGTATTGCCAAATAGCGTACAACGTTCGTTTCAACGATAACGGGCACGTGGCGTTCATATTAGGTATGTAAAGCAGCGAAGTTGCGAACCTGTGATTCGCACTGCGGATCTGTACTCTTCTCCCGGTCTCCCTGCACATGCGCACGGAGATATGACGTCACTTCTCATGGGAGTTTCAACAATTTAGAAGTGCATAGTGCGCTTGTGCTCACTCCAGTTTATCTCGGAAACTGTTTTTTCTATTACCTCTTGGTGGCAGCACCTACTGACGCAGCTAGTGTTACATGCCCGAAAATATTTTTAAAAAAACCGCTATATGATAGCAGCTATGCTTTGTCTAATGAGAGACAAACAAACTGTAGAAAAACGTACTACCGCCTATGCCAAAGCTTCCTTTATTCTATGTTCAAGGCCAAATTACAGACGAACGAGAAACTACGAATGCCCCCAAGACACAACACAGTGCCACGTATATAGCCAAGATTATCTACCTATATATTTTTGTGGTCTCCTAACATAGCAAAAATGTCCACTGATTCATCGCACAGCATTTTTTGACCTTTTAAATAAATTCTAACTTACATAAGCTAGTACAAAATGTCACAGGGCACGGTGACAAAGAGCCAACCCAAAACTGTGTAGCATAATGTTTTGCGCAGAACTCATCTTGTACTGCCAGTATCAATGAGAGCCTTCATCGCCATTCCATTAATTTTTACATTACTAGATCCTTGGACAACAAAGATGTGGTTGAAGCAGCAACAGAAATAACAGTTTCTGCAGCATTCAGATATTTATGTTTAGTTGATTTGCAGACGTTTGAGAAATGACCTCGTTTCCCACATGAATGGCATTCAGAATTTTTTTCCAGGGCAAGAATTCCTAGGATGAATTTTATAATCATTTAATAATTTTAACTTAAAAATATAATAATAATTTAATAATAACCATTTTAACCATCCCATTTAAGCGTAAAATGTGACACGAGTTTTTGTTATGTACTAAGCAAAATTAGCAAGGAAACGATACATGGTTTAAATGAAAAACTAAGCATTCAATAATGCAGAATGTGCGGTATGTATACATACACACGAACATTTTTTTTTTCGATATTGCACTGTAGAAACAAGCCATTGCCGAATAAATGTTAATGGAAATAAAATATTATTATAGGGCCTAATTTGTGTATTTTTAGGTCGGAAGTGGCATGTTTTTACATACGACAGAGGTTATAAATTAATTGTTTTTACATATTATTTACCTGATGAAAATGGTAAACGTATAGTTAAATTGTGTGAGCGGAAAATTCAAATGAGCTTTTGAGGTTTCATACTGCCGTTTTCCTGTAAGTTAAATTATATAAAAAAGCTTGTGAGAAATCACTTTCGGAGCGACTAGAAAAATGTCAACCCTCGTTGATGTAGCGTTAAGTATTTCGCAAATTTAAATGAAACTAAATTCAACGTGTATTCACATAACTTAACGTTCAAAATGTTTCATGAGACTGTGTGAACGCACATTACCTGAATTCACCAACCACTACCATACAACACTATTCCAAGATTTTTTTTTTTTCCTTTAAGCTACAGAGGAATATTCGGTAAGAAAAATAACACGTTTTCATTGCTAACAGGCTGTAAAACACTGCAGAAAAATGTTTCGTATATTTCCTATACATGGAATGGAAATGTACCTATACGTGTTATGAACTTTTACAGCAAAATACTGTGGCATCCCCATGCAAAGTGGGCATTCTCCCTATGCGTGCTACTTCTTCACACACTTTAATTAGATACTTACTATAAATACATGATAAATTGCTATGTCATATGCACGTTCTTAGCACTTCTAGACGCAAGTGTGGAACAGGTCGAAACAATTTCTCACAGTGAAGAAAATCACCGTCAAATATAGGTTGAACAGTTAATTCATCTAATGTTATTACAGTATAGCTCATACCCATTAGCACAAACATTTTCCCTTCCGATGAAGTGACGCCTGTTATGAATGGAACTTTAGTAAACTGTCCTCCCTCGAGAAGTTTCCTTGGAGAGTCGGGTAAGAATGCCTGTGGGCCCGCCTCATAGCTGGGGAAGAAGGTATCATCCAGGGCTTGATGCAGCTCCTGACAAACAACATAACTCAATGTACATAACTTAGCAACTCGCTACTTGTCAAGAAAATATGACAAATATGTTTAATTAGTAAGCACGATAAAATATTATCATATATTTCTCTGAATTCAGGCAGTGTGCGTTGTTGTATGAAGTTACGCACAGTATGGGATGCTCTTTATAAGTCCATCCTATTTTTTCTGTAACATATAGAACTCGTAAAGTATAGAGTTATCAATAATACCAAATTATTTTAGTAACCGATGCAAGCATTAATATTATCTTGTTTGAAATTAGAGTAAAAGTATAAACCGATTTACAAAATTGAGGAAGAAAATAAAACGCAAAATTATATATGTACGTAATAAAAATAAATATAACTTCAATCATTATTGAACGGCTGTTTCTGAAAACAACATTGTACAAAATTAATACTTTGAAATTGCTATTTTCACTGCGTAACACTTATTAAATAAGAAATAATTCAGAAACCAAAAACAAATATGGTTTCTACTTTTAAATCGTCAAGTTTACATAATTTACTATGCGTTCTTGCTTAAATGATCTGTTACTTTCCTTAATGCTACAATGCAGTAACGTTGTATTACATATTGAAGACTTATGCCTATGCCATGTGAGTACTGGAAGAAGAAAACGAAAGAAAAAAACGTAACTGTTCATGAATGTCTATGAGGCCAAATTCGGGTATTGTTCCTTTTTACAATTAAGACGAAAGTTGCATGCAAATATGTGAAGGACTGGACCCGAGATTATTTTCATTTATAAGTCTAAGAGTTGGCACATATACAAAACGATCGGGCCACATTTATTTGTTAAGCACTCAGACGCAGGAATATTGAGCTACATGTCATGAGCATAAATATTTTCTATTTATCGCCAATTTAAGTAAGTCAAAAAATACGTGGTACAGTGAATATTTTTTGTCAACAATTCAACACGATTGTCTTAGGAGTGTTTTATAAATATAAATAATTATCACTCATAAACACTTCAAAGTATAAAGTTTAAGAAGTTTTCGGAGCATAACAAGAGTTAAGCTCAGAACCGCAGAAAATCATACATACTTAATAATATTAAGCATTTGCAGTAGAAATACTGATATTGAATTATTAGCAACACTTGGAATGTCATAACAAAATACAAACACGCAATTGGCATTTTCGTGGCGGCATTTTGGTCTTGCTTTATTCATCAGAATATTTGTATATTTAACATAGATCTGTGCCAAAAGATATTTTAACTTCAATAGACTGAACCAAAACAAATGAAAAGGAAAAAAATAAAACTATTAAATATAAGCATATATGTTTACATAAAAATTTGATTTACAGACTAACGACTTATAAACTACATAAATTACGTATGATAAAGTATTTACTTTAAAATAATTTGACAAAGAACAGTTAATTAGCAGAACTATAACCGAAACAGGCAGCGAAACAAACGTAACTAACAACAGACATTATTCTGGGCTACTATAATTTGTTACGTGAAATTTTATTTGCAGATAAAAACGTGCAAATGTAGTAACATCTACACATAAAATGCAAATAATACTACGCATACATTGACGTGGTACTCTAAATAAATAATAAAATATATTCTGAAAGACGTAGGGGGTGGGGTAATCAGATACTGAGGAACAATCAACTCGTTCGGCAACAAATAACTAAACAACATTACAAAACTGTGGGAGTATTTATTTTAACGTTACGTTACTCCACGACGACTTAGTGTCAGTAGTCTACCCTAGAAGTGGCCTGAAAGCAGCCATTTTTATTATATCTCAACACCAATACACTGATTTTAAACTAGAAAATATATTTGTAACGAATAATCTAACCTAGAGGAATAACGGTAATAATTCTTAGTTAAGTAAAGAAGGAGAAATCTAAACAAATTCACATTTAATAAAAAAGAGGAAATATTTACGAAACTATAATAGTATTATAAATTAATATAACAAGTGATTTATCTAATTCAAACAAATAAATTACGTAAGGGGTTAAATTGTTTAACCTTAACCAAGAAAAACAACTTCGTCTCAAAACTGACGCCTGGTGTTCTCGACTGAAGACTCGAGTATCAGCACGTAAAAATTTAGAATTATCTTAAAACGAAAACTTGAAAACTATAACAAATCACGACGGGATTACTTAACCTTTCATTTTAAAGGCGACACTTAAAACTTTAAAATATTCAGTTACTCGACACAACGGTACGCCGCTCCTCTAGTATATCTCCTATATCGACAAGGGGCACATCATTGCGACAACCTTGACAACACTCGGGCAGGTGTCTACCTCATATGCCCTGCACACCTCACGGATATTTAACATTAAAAACTAACACTAACAGTCCATAGAGGGTTATAATAATCACCAGGGCCCCTTGACGAGGCCGAGGCACATCAAACCTCTACGGAACCGCATTGTGGTGTGTCCTATCACTCGGTGGATCAGACAACCTTCCTTCCGAGGTACCAAAATTTCACTGGCCCAACTATCGAAATTGTCGGCATGATTTCGCTAGAGAAATGTTCGAACACGATAGCGAGTGTCGGAACGTGAAAAATATTTTTTTGAAACGACCATAGTTACTGTCGAGTGAAGAGATTCCGATTCCCATAGTATGTGGCCTTAATTGAACTTTGTGTGACATCACTGCTGAACAACCAAGCAGTAGGTACTGTGATAAACAATTAAAAAATATATAGGTTTGGAACAAATATGGGGGCGTGTTATTTGAAAATTTAATATTTTATTTAGGTTGGATCAATGACTTAAAGTATAGATTATGTTAATTTTATTTATATGCCTAATTGCGATTAGTTTTGCTTTAAAATATATATAATCTCAATATATTTTAGTACAAATAAATTCGTAAATATTATAATTAGGTTACTTTAATTTTAATTTGTTACAGTAATACATTTCCAGCTTGGCTTTTCCAATTTCGTAACACACGACTGCAGATAATGACTTTTTCTGAAATTATTTCTTTGCAATTAATTGTTTCCTTACAGGAGAACCCAACAGCATAGTAGAGTGTGGAGGGGAGTCAGTTAGCATCGTACGTAATGTTTGGGACACATCCAGCGTAGATTAAACTGGAAGCGTCCTAGTTTTACAACAATGATTGCCGCGAGCGCCGGCAAGACTGACAATTATCAAAACAACGGCAACGGCCCAGCAGTATCGCACGCCGGTCAAGACAGTCGGCCAGCAACTGCCCACTTTGAAGAAAATCCACTGTAAAAGCACGACCCACGCATCACGGTTTCCAAAATAAAACAAAGTCAGGCCCGGCCAGCCTGCAACTCTTTACTCTCCAAACTTGCGAACAGTAACAGTATCAATTAAAATAAGTTTTAGATCTTCAGGACAGCAACTGTAATGGTTGGTAAAACTTGTGGAGAATAAACGACGACGCAGCTGAAATCCTTGCCAAGAATTGTTTTAAAAGAAATAGCTATGTGATAAATATCGAGGTTTCGATAATGCATTTATTACCTACAGATATAATAAATATCGAGTGATGAGGATATCCTAGCGCCAGGATATCGTACCCCGAGTGGATATTTATTACTGAATATCTCGTAAATATCTGCATACACTGAAGAATGACATGGGACGAGGCTCTACAATGGGAAGGCGCCGGAATGAGAAGGGAGGGGGAAACGGAAGATCCTCGAGGGAATCCGCCGGTCAGAGACTTTGTCCAGCACGATTTTCACATTCGAAAATAAGGTGACCGGGAATCGATCCCGGATCGCTTTGGCTGTAGGCTAGTGTAGTGGTCTGAGCATACGCCTGCCGTGTTCCCTACCCGCTGATGAATTAAGATGGCCATAGGGCCTAGAAGTGCGGGGGCAATAAATACGTATATCGCGACTAACCCTAGCTTCCAGGTGTATGTCACTGAACTAGTGTGCTGTCTTCTCGCCAACAACTCGCCTCTGTGATACAGTCAGTGATAAGACTATAATTTTATGACGCAATATTAAATATAAATATGTATTACGCCAAGATTTTCATACAAAAAAAAAAGGATTGTAAAATACTGAGTAATGGTAAATGTAATGGAGGGTATACGCAGGATAACATTCTTTGAGTGTTATTACAAAGCATGTATCACTCATGCGCGTTGAGAAGGTTTGCTAAATATGGTAACAGCTAAAGGTCAGCACACAGTATTGCATACAAACACGCATGTGTGTGTGTGTATATATATATATATATATATATATATATATATATATATATACACACACACACACACACACATATATACACATACATACATAGAGTCGGGATGACATAATTTTTCACTAACTCCTTCAATCTGATCCATACAAGTTATGCTTCTCACTTGCTATTGCATTTCCGAATCGCATGTGATTGGACGTGTATTCGATACCGCAGTCTACATTGAGGACGGTTGAACCTTCATGTTTTCCAAACTCACTGCATGAAATATAAATTCCTCGATGAGTTCCTTCACGAAAACTCGCCAATTAGACAAGACTAATCTGACATTATTATTAAAGAGATATGTTAATTATTACCTCTCCTGCCCTAGCTTTTTCTTTGTCAGCTATGAACTTCTCAGGTGGAACATTCCTGAGGAAATCAACTATTTCTTGCGCATCATCAGAGCTGCAGCCCAGCAGTTTGGCAACACTGCTAGCTCTCTGTCTGCTGACGTCGAGAGGAAGGTTGCAGCCACCAATGAACACAGTGCCGCTCTGAGCGATGGCCCGGTGGAATAGTCCTGGAAAACGTCATCACAGCTTACAGAAAAGTATCTTAAACTAAACACCCTGATGCACAACGCTGGTACGTTCTTCGATAGTAAACGGAAATACAATTAAAAATAAAGGATTTGTTTGGCGGTAGTGACGGTGGTATACATGTGACTAAAACAAAAAAGCTGTGGCATGAACAAAACGTACATCCGAAGGAAGACGACTTTTTGGCAGTTCATCCATGACTCGTGAGGCATCTCCTCCGTAATTGTCACCGTCATTTAGTTCAGAATTAATGGTCCCCGCTTCGGTTTTTGTCTGTTCGTTGTGCATTTTTTTTTTCACCCTATCGCATTTCAAGCTACGGCTCTGGCCAATCACTAACATGTTAAATGAAACACAAAATAAGAGGAACGACGCTGAATATTCGCACTGAATTGTATGTGCTATAATGTTGGACTTTCTGTCACACACAATGTCTAGTGCGTAATCTCCCCAACTATATTGTCAGCACTCAATATCTAGGTCTTTAGTGATGGTGCGGGGTAACATGACGTGAGAATGAAGGGGCGGGGGAAACGGAATATCTCCGAGAAAACCCACCGACCAGCGGTGTTGTCCGGCACGATTCTCACATGCGAAAATCCGGGGACCGACCCCGCCGGGAATCGAACCCGGGTTGTCTTGGGGGGGGGGGGGTGTTAAGACAAGTGCTCTTCCACTTTGCCAACCACAGTCCCACAACCACTATATTGATGAAAACATCACATATATGCTTGTAGGCTGCTGGTGATCCCACTACTTTGGCCAGGCTGTATATGGGTTTATCGTGTATTTGAAACTGGGGGGGGAGGTATTTTCGAAACTCCATTGGAACATTTCTATAAGAAGAATTTCCAAATAGTCAAATTCATATACTGTTATCTGTGTTCTGAAAATGGCATGGCGTGTCATTTATCCTTCATATGCTTATTTGTCAGATGAACTCATTTTTTTGTTATTTGTTTCTCTCGTGTGACTATATTTTCGCAAGCACTAATAACTTAAAAAATTGGATTGTATTCGAATTTGAACAAGAAACATTTGTGGTTGCATTTTGTCGTGACATTTGCGCTTGTGACTTTAAGTCTACGTTCTACTAGCAGTTTATTATTACGGTTATTCAAACAAAAATAAATGCAGTTAGTCGCAATAAAATATTTTTAATTTAAAAAATTTTAATGTTGTTTAACAATATGTTAATAATGTTAAGATTAACAGTTATATAAATCGTAGTACTAAACAACAGATTTACAATTATTTGTTTAAAATTGTTTCATCGTTCACTTACCATATTTTAATATGAATCAATAATTTAACCATTCTAAAAATGTTGATCTCTATACATAAAAATTAATGTCTGGCTGTCTGTTTTTGAAGTGAGAGTTCATACGCCATCCATCTTATAGCATTGAAACGTTGGTGAATTGTCGTGTGCGCGACAGCAAACGTTTCTGACAAAAATAAGGTTTCATGCAATTGGGGAAGGGCAAAATTGGGCAGGAAGGCATTACCAGGTACCCAAAAAAATTAATGAGAGTTGTTTCTAAAATGGCAATCAATTACCTTTAGTATGTTTTCACACCATTTAGAATAAAAAAATTTTGTTTCAGATTTATTCCTTAAAATGTAAAAACATTAAACGTAATGTAATTTTATATTATTATCAATATTTATATTATTATTACATGAAATACCAAGGCCCGAAAAGTTTTTACTAAAACTCCTGTGTAAGACTCGACGTGCTTGTCTTTGGCAAGCATGGAAGAGGTGTACACTGAAAATGGACTACGTGAATTACTTATTACTGTCAACTAACTACGCGAGGCTCCCGCAAGTAAACAGCGTTTGATCAGTGAGCTCATACTAAAATCACATCACAGGGCCGTGGCTGTCGAACGACTAGCGTGTTCGCCTCCCACCGTGGAGTTCCAGATTAAATGCCGGGCAGGTTACTATTTTTGCAGGAGGGAATTGTGCCTTAAAAAGGTGTTATTCGATGGGTCCGTACACGCTGCCCGCTCGCTTAAATACGGATAGGTAATCTCGTAAGAGCCTCTGCTATCACTCAGCTAAACACTAAAGCAATACGTAAATGACTGAAGATTCGTAGAGTATCACGGAGTACCCAGGCCACAGATCCTCCACTTGGCGATAATGTGTGTTGTATGGTGGCCTACAAGGTAGGATCTTAGTACAGTTAATTAATCCTTCAAGTACGCTATGACTCCAGCCATCGCACAAATCTATAATGATAGTATTAGCAAACATATTTGGATGGATTTAACTAGACCGTCTTTAGATATAATAAGAGGTAAGATCAAGGGAATTGAGAGGTAAAGAAATGAGAAATCCCAGAGAAATCAGATCGATGATCAACGTAATTTTTTGGAAATTTGTGGAATGATCTATGTTAGACACGCAGTTTTAACGTCATAAGGCAAAGTGTAGCAATATTTTAAGACTTGATAAATTGCTTGTAATTAAAACATAAAATCCTGCGGTCGTCTCAATAACAAACATGAATTACTTGGTACTACTGCACAATACAAATATTTTACCTGAAGCAAGTGGTGACAACATGAGGAAGTGTACACAGGCGCCACCTGCACTTTGCCCGAATATGGTCACGTTGTCAGGATCGCCTCCAAAGTGTGCAATATTCTTCTTCACCCATTTCAGAGCCATCACTTGATCCCTCAACCCGTTGTTCCCGGTGACGTCGGTGTCTTCCAAATACAGAAATCCTGTAACAAATATACAATATTGACTAGTCAAATAGATGTGTTGCCTGACTGAATGTGACTTTTCTGTGTGGTTACCTTCAAGATTAACAGAACACAACATTCTTATTTTAACGATATCCTCCAGAAGAATAAAATTATTAACGTAAACTATGTTACATCATTGATTCGTATTATCGAAAACATTGAATTATACAATTTATGTGACTTTTGCTACAGTTAAATTAAGATGGTTTCTAGTTTATTTTATCAAATTTTTTTCACTTCATCTTAAACATCTATTGTGATACAATGTTCTGAATCACCTGGCTGTAAAATCCTGTCATAATCATAGGTTACAAACTCGTTACAGTCCATCAAGTGTTTCTGCACCAAGTGTGTTAAAGTGATAAGTGATTTTCAATAAAAATATATAATTTACATTTCATTACAATTTTTTTAACGGAAAAAATCCAGAAGAGACATCTGAGCTATTTATAACTATTCATCACATCGTTTATCAGTGTGAATCATTTTGATTTTGTAAGAAAGCTCTATTTGACTATTTGCTAGGTTACATAACAACCTTAATAAATAAAATTAAGTGTCCTGACGCACTCACTGGCTCACTCATCAACGCACAGCCCAAACTGCTGGATATACGACCATGGAATTTCGAGGGAAGCTTCCACTTGTCCCGTAGGCACCCACTAAGAAAGGATTTTTAAAAAATTCGATAATTAAGGGGGTGAAAAGGGGTGAAATGTGTTTTAAAAGAATCCTTGATATCTCAAGAACCGGGAATGCTATCACAATGTTTTAACTTCATAATATTGCCCAAAGAAATGCATATTCGCAAATTTTTCGATTTTCGAAATTCGAAAATTAAGGGGGTGAAAAGCCGTAAAATATGTTTTTCATTATTCCGTCATTCCTCCTAAACCATCTCAGATAGTGAGGTGATTTTTTTAAAAATGATGCTTAAGTAAATATCTGAAAAGAACGTTTACAATTTTTTTCGGAATTCGTCCTTGAAAGATCTTTAAAATAATACAATGGGTTTTTTTTTAATTAATCCCACTTCTCTCCTAAACCAGTAAAAAGATTGAAATGGTTTTTGCTTTAAAATAAATCTTTCGTAAATATTTAAAAAAATTAATTCCAGGAATTTTCGAAATTCGTCCTTGAAAACTGTTTAAAAAAATAAAATATGATTTCAAATAATCATCTGTGCCGCTTATACCCGTTGAGATATCGAGATGATTTTTTTAAATATAGAACTTATGTAAATTTCTTCAAATCAAATTCAGGTATTCATCAAATTCGAAAATTAAGTAGGTCAGAATCAGTAAAATGTTACAGTCTCCCGAAAAAAATAACGATAACGGAAAAATAATTAATTTTGCCAACCAACATATAACAGTACGAAATAATTATCATGGCATGCCTTTAACATTCACTCAAGTATTGTATAAAGTTTGTGGTGTGAAAGGGGTGGGGTTACGGGTTGGTAATCCGTGTAAGACTTTGCGATAGGAATTACTATGACATCATACGAGCATATTGCGCGCGCTCTTTAAACTGAGCTAAGATAGTTAATTATAGTTCACTGTTATTGAGTACGCTAGCTGCTAAGTACCTTCAACACATATTTTATCCAGAGTTACTGTTTATATTACATAATTTCACGCGGGCAAAGCCGCAACCGGCCGGATAGTTAAAATTATAAATCGATTAAAATTTTATCTTTGGTCTGATATTAGGCATTTGCAAATCTACCTAATGTGAATATGTTTACACTTTAAACATACTGTGTAACCTGTCTCGGTTATTTGGAGAGAAACAGATATCTTAATTTTGATGAATAGTCCGGTAGGTGCTACGTACTGAATAATAACGCCGGAATTTGTTTCCTCTCTGGATACGTAGGAATCCCGTATTTAGCTTGTCAGTCCCACTAGCGTACACCTTGGTGACGCCTGATTAGACAGCAAATCTAAATCAAAGGCGGACTCCCGCGAATACCTGCGACTTTGGGGCACAACCCGAGTCAATCTTAAATAAAATATGCTGACTCCCGCGAATGGAGACGCGGCTCCAGGGCTAATCCACGTCACGTGACGGCCACGGCCAGAGTCCGAACAAACAATCCGCGGACCCCTGCGAATATCCGCAGCTCGGTGTACAACCAGCTCTCGTGGTGTCCGAACAGAGAGTCCCCAAATAACACCCTGACTCGCATTCGAAGCACATTCTCTAAAATCTCACCCATTATACTCCCAGCCAATCAAAGGCTCTGTGTACGACTGACGAAACTAGACACGGCCTTTCTTACGCATTGGTTAAATATATATTTTCAAAATTAATACAGGTTAGCATTAACATACTCACAAACTTATATACAAAATTTAAACCTTTTAGGATAACTAATAATAAAGTTAATATTAAATTTCACTTCAGGGGGTAAGCGAAGCTACGCGCCTTACGCTGACCTACTTCTGCCCCTTGAGCTCTGGTTCCCACACAAATTCAAGGCTGAGGACTAGCTCTCGTGCTATGTTTACAACTTTCCTTTTCCTTCTGCGTGAAGGGTTAAATGGCCGAGACACAATTCAAAAACTCCTCGCAAACACTTCGCTTCTGGCCAGTATGCTAAACTAAATTTAATATAAATGACATTAAACAAATAACTACGATTGAGTAAGATTAATCACATGATTCAGAATACAATGAAATTCCAATGGGCTCTCTACGATAATTCTGTCACAACTTTCTGAATTTACATTGAACATTACATCTAATAAATTTGAAAGGAAAAGAGGCCTGTTACAACTTGTTACAAAATTTATATTTAATAAATTATTTTTTGTGTATCTTAAACCTTATTTGTATTTACTCTGTATTTTTTCATTGTTTTGCGACAAACCTTACAATTAATAGCGTTTGAAAACAATATTCCCGACCTAACCGAAACTATCACATATGGTTAAGATAACTATTACATAAATGCTGCTACGTTTGTCTTTTATTTTCTGTCCTTTTTCTCTTTCTGTCCGTATCTTCGTTGGTTAAAATTGATTAATGAAAGACTGATGATGTGCCCAGCTAGCTAAAGAAAACTCTCATTTCTGATTATAAAACAATTGCCGACGAAACCACGCACCTCGGGTTGCAGATTCCGTTGACGTTGAACTACTTCGACTTATGTTAGCAAAACAATTAAGTATTTTCTCCGGTGTTGAAAAGATAATTGACAGAGTTGAGTTATTTGGGAAACGGCCGCGACTACCCGGAAGTCCACTCGACTGGTGACCCCTAAGTACGCTGTCCACCGCCCCGCAGTTTGACGACGACGAAGAAATTATCCCTTTCTCACCGGAGTTAAACACGTGTTGCTTGCTTACATATTCGCGTCTCTCCCAGCATCCCGCGTACTCCTCTGTTAGCCTCGCCACCCCCGAGCACAAGGAGGTGACGAAGTTCCTCTCAGCCAATCAGAGAGAGGCACTCTGCCTTCCGCGAATGCGTGAGTCCGCTATTAACGGCCTACGTTTATTACACAAAATAAAATTTTACATTTTAACATCACTAAAATACATTAATAACCTTCTTACTGTTGAATATTATTGACATCTCTTAATTAATACCTTATTACACTAAGTATTTAGTTACCAGTGTGTCGGAGAAGGCGGGGGAAGAAAGAGCGGGAAGAGAGAGAGAGTGAGAGAAAGAAAAAGAGGAGGAGGGAGGGGGTCAAGGGCTATTCTTTCGACTCTAGGACCACATGTGGCTTTGCAGCTGGCCTCCCAGATCGCCAGTTTGATGGGTACTTACTCACAAAAACTATAATGAACATATATGAACTTATGCTAATTACATTACCATATTTGACCAAGTGGCGCTTGGTAGGTTACAACGATACCAAACAAGACATAGTTATTGTATGATTTCTGATAGTGATAGTTTTATGTGTTTTTAATTACTATGGATGGCGTACCACGTACCCCTTGAGTACGTCGAGTACGTCGTACTTGTATATACCTCTGACCATTGCACTGTTTTAAATATTAATGTTGAATCCACTTAATTAAAACTATTGCCTTTACAGAAAAATAAGAAATATGTCTTAAATTGTAGCTTATCACTACACTTTATAGTATTTATGAAATAGGCTCGTTACTTGACACTTTCGAGTATTTTGTGGAAAGAAGTATAGATGAATGGTGGAGTAAGTGGTATTGCTAAAGCAGTGAATTCATCGAAAAATCAAGGCAAGAAGTTGGAAGAACTTCAACGTCACAACAAGCAAATGTAAGCTATTGCACTAGGGTCAAAAACCGGGAAAGGACTTAACCTAAGACCTTATCCTGTGGGCGGAGGAAGTCGGAAAAAGGGAACCAGAAAGAGAAGGGTGCTATCTTAAATATGCTACCCGACAGACCCCTAACAAACTAAGATTTACTAAAGTCTGCTAGAAAATTACAAATACCATATTTCAGAGGCGTGTTAATGAGAAACAATTTACCATCAAAACCCATAAGCAACGAATGTGGAATTATAAATTTAGATTCAGCTAATGGACGAGGAACTCACTGAGTCTCTTACAAAAAATATGAAAACGATGTTGATTAGTAAGATAGTTTTGGAAACTTTCGTGCACCCATAGAGGTGCGCAAGTATTTTAATGGTATGAAATTAAGTTATAACTATTTTAACTAGCAATTTCCTAGCCAGTGGAACTTGTGTTCTTGAAGAGTCTAGGCTTCAAAGTCAAGAAGAATGGAAGCAGAAATATTAAATGGAGACGAGCCCGTTAGTTTCGAAGATTCAATTACAAAGACTGAATTCCATGCTTATTCTCCATACCTGCCTGGACCATGCCAGTTGTCATCTGAGGTTCAAATACCAGTGCAAAACCAAGACATTTATACTTTACCATGCAACTCATACTTGAGATTCAGAGGCACTATAACCAAGGCGGGAAATGCTGTGCCTGTCACTACGAAGATAATTAGAAATGGAGTACTTCACATGATTAATAAAATAGCTTATGAACTGAATAGTGTAGAGATTGATCAGACAAGAGATGTAGGTATTACTGCTACTATGAAGAACTACCTGTCTCTAACACACAACCAACTACCCGCAGCCAAAATGGCTGGATGGGGAATAGAACCAAAATATACAGTTCATGTGTACGAAGGTGGAAGATTTGAAATTTGTGTACGTCTTTTCTCGCTGCTAGGATTCGCCGAAGATTATAAACATATAATAGAGAACTCTAAACAAGAGTTGGTCATAATTTTAGCCAATACTCAGACAAATGCTTTACTGGATACTGCAGAAAACCCTGAGGTCGTGACAATCTCTATACATTCCATAGAGTGGTTGTAGCCACATGTCCAAGTAAAGATGGAAGATAGAATAAAGCTATTCAAGTTTGTCGAGAAAGGATGGAATATAGATGTGGCTTTCGCTCGTAAATTTTGGAAACTTGTCCTGCACTTACGCAGTCTCAAAATGTAAATTGGAACGTTAAATCATCACTTGCAACAGAAAAACCACGCTACATAATTTAAGCATTCCAGACCAGATGACAGAATACCGCAAACGCAGATCTGTTTTAAAGTTCGATCATATCAATATATAGAATGCCAAAGTTTATTTGAACTCTGAAAATTTTCCATACGTGGTTCTCAACACGAATTTCAGTAATGGTTCTTTCACGTTGGCATATCAAATGTTTGCTGATATCCAGAAATCATACTATGGTTACGAAGCATCGACTACACTCGAACTTGTATTTAATGTAAGTAAACAAGACGATCGAATAAACACTGGTGTAATAGACTGCCGCATTGAACTGACCGCAGCAGAGAATATACCTGCCAGTACACAGGCCTACGCTCTCATTATCCACGACCGTTTGGCAACCTACAATGCAAGGGATAAAGTGGTGCAAATACTGATTTAAACTCAGTTCGATCTTGGCAGTCATCATGTTCGCAAACATCCAGGGCTTCCAGTCTCAACTTGGATTTATTCTTAAAGAGGTTAGCATAGTCTACCACGATGGAAAAGTGAGAACACATAAATTTTTGCCGCCGTTTCACTGGGAATTGCTGGATAAAAAAAGTAAATGCACCAATAGATGGCTTACAAAAAATTATAATGGTACACACTGGGAAGACGGACATGAATATTGTGAGAAAATTAAAGATGTTTTAACTGAAATTATAGATGATGAAGAAGTCGTCTTTGTTGCTGGGGTGGAGCAGAAAAATTGGCTTATTATTTATTGTAATAAAAATGTAAACATTATCAACTTGCAAACTACATACAAGTGCCCTTTGCTTCGCTACTTGAACGCAAAGGTCGTCAAGCCTGAACACGTCTGCGAGTCGTGTCAGCAGGATCTGACACGTTTCCGCCTTAATGTGCTATTGCTACGGCTGTGGTGTTTGGGTGACGACATTGATAATGATGCCAGCTAATGCATTTATTTGAATAATATGAAAATGATTAAATTGCCCACTTTGAGCATTGGTAGGATAGAAATAGTTAAAAATATTTAATATATAATCAATAAGACATAGGTACACTAAAATTTTAATGAAAATAAATTAAATGTGAACATTTATCTGGTACAAAAGTTATTTTTATATATACACAATTTAACATTGTCCTGTTGTAGCTCAGTCGGCTAGGGCACATCTCTGGTAACACAAAGGTTGCAAGTTCGAAACCAACACTCGGCGAACTAAAAAAATTTTAACTCACTGAAAATAAAATCGTAAGGTCTACTCTCCCATATACAAACACAAGCAACTTCAACCTTACAGCAATAGCGATACTAGAGCACTCTAGCAGACAGCGATGTAGATGTTGGAACAAACATGGCGGCGCTTACGTGATATGGTGAATGTCGACTACAGCGCTGCCTAGCTATCAATGATGGAAACAAACTGCGACACTAGCGCCACCTAGTAGCCAATGTTGGGAACAATCATGACCTCTACAGCAGACGATGACTCAGGGAAATTTCGAAGAAAGAAATTCCCTCCTGCAGGGAAAAATTCCCTCAAACAAATGACTGCTGGAAACAAGATGGAGGACACGACAAGATGGATGACATGCTGGAAACAAGACGGAGGACACGACAAGATGGACGACATGATATGACATATAACTTAACATAAGACATAACATATGGAATAAGACATAACATGTCATAACATATGACATAACATATTATGCTTGGCATAATGTGATGACATACGTGACAATATGACATAATGCGACATGATATTACATAATGTGACATGACCAATGTGGCATGATATGAGATAACAAATGTGACATGAAATATGACAAAATGACCGCTGTGCACAACAAAATGGCTAGTGACGTAATCCAAGATGGCGGACTGATAAAAGATAGCGGCGGTTGCTCCTCAGCCAGGAGCCAGTGCGCCAGCTAATACATTATCCTACTACTCCAATGTCAAAACTTAACACATTTGGTTCAAATAAAATACCGTTTTTATATGTAAAAAGTGTTCAAGAGTGCTCCGTTTAAAGTGAACATATAGGTATATCTGTGTGTGTGTTTGAGTGTGTATAGGTCTGCAGGAAAACGGAAGAAAGTTTTGTAGACTCTGTCCTAAGTGTCTAAAAAGGCACAGGTTTTTCTTGCATGTCCGTCTAAATGTTAATTTGATGTAAGAATACAGAGTTCTCGGCTAGAAAGCCTTGTTTGTTTGTCACCATGAAATTTGAATCTATGTATGACAAACGAATCTACCTGTCTTCCTTAGCTCATCAAATGTGGAAGACACGCTATTACATTTCAGTATTATATGGCGCTTGTGGAGTTTCGGTCACATCAATCTGGAAGACAATTCTCCTTATGTACACTTCATTGCAATAACTACACCGACTACTAAGTCAGCACTGCAGTCTCGCTACTGATAGCCGCCATTGCAGGGATATAGGACTGCTTGGTGTCGGGAATAATACCTATTAACGAGGCCGCAGTCACTGAATGGTTAGAACATTCGCTTTCCACCAAGGCGATCCGGGTTCGATTCCCGGCGGGGTCTGTGCCCGGATTTTCGCATGTGGAAATCGTGCCGGACGATGGTCGGAAGATTTTATTCAGGGCTGTAAAATGTAAACGTTCGTTTTACTTGTACATAAATTCTCAGAAGGCAAGCGGATGTTAGCAGGTGAAAATTTCCATTTGGCGAGAAAAAATGAACAGTAGACAACCAAAACCGCAAATAAGTGGAACAGACGTACTGTGTTCAAGATATTAAAGAAACAAACACGAAACTAATATTGTATGTAACATAAATATAATAACTTTTAGATAATTTGCTACTAACGTCGAATTTAGTAAAATATTTAACACGTAGAGTAATAGTTAGGCTTTTCTTTAATACCGTCATCTTAAAACACTAGATAGGATTTAAAGCGTTCTTCACAATCCTGGTGATAGACAAGAACTGGTCACGTGACTGAGACTCAAACAAGCAGCTGACCCGAGGCTTGGCTTTAGAAATTTGTGGTCCAAATGTAATCCTTTTGTGAGCTTGGCTTTGAGAGTAGTCTTGTCACTGGTATTAATGTCAGCTGTGATGGTACATACAGCCACGATAACCTTTATATTAATTTTTAACTTGTGCGCCGGTCAGCAACGAGCGTCCTCTTATCTCAGGGGTCTTAAGTGGGTCCGTAAAAACGACTAGAAAGTAATGACTTTAGTCCAAGATTTCACACTTCTTAAACTAAACGTTTTATTCTTTTTCTTTCTTTTCTTATCACAGCTCAAC